>KZ308499.1:751029-850652 GCA_000376725.2 Ladona fulva
TAGTAATTTTTGTGTCCAACGTATCAACTAAACCGGCAGTCGGCCAAATACTTCACAAACAGACCAAGTAGTGGCAAATCTATAACTACTTAGATCATTTCAACGAATCAACCCTTATGGTGCTAATTGTAAGAATATACTAATAAGTCTCAATCTCGTCCTTCAACAAAGCCATCATTATTATTGTTGTTGTTATTATTATTATTATTATTATGACATTATAAAAGTTTAATGCCAATATCAAACAATATTTTATACAACCTTCTTCTAATATATCTCTTGTTTATTATTCAAATATTGATTTCTTTATTGAAGTCTTACATCCGAATACCAGCCTAAGCACCAGCGTACCCTGTGTGTAAAAGTGACCATCTTCCGACGTCTTTTATTTTATGGTATGCTCAATACGATGGCTTGTGTCCTTATGAATTCGTTCAGCTGGGCTTTGGAATCTGAATCACGGGAGCGGGCCTTGAATGAAACTGCTCATCGATTGCCTGTCATTGATTGGTATCCGTGGAGACCACAGTTTTATCAACAGATTGCATGGCGGAATTATGACTACGCCGCAACTCCATGTCTGATGTCATGGTTTTCAATGAATGCATTTCCATTTTTGTCACTGTGACGCAATATTTGATGCATACGTTTTTTTTTTAATTGAGACTTGCTGCAGAATCACGAGAAGCATTTTTGTCCTGAGATGCGTATATCTTAGTAGTTGCTTTCCGGAGAAGGGTTTTCAACTGGAGACACGTAATAAGGAGTGGCGATTCACTGGTTATTTTCGTTTTACAATAGGAATTGTTGTAACGTTTATAAATATTCTTCCTTGCATGACATTTGTAAATCAGAGGTGAATTTCTTTGGGAAACCAAGTTTGAGTTCGTCAAAGAAAAGGCTTTACATCTCCTTTTCAGTTCCAATCGATTTGCTATTCATTATGGTTCTGCCCTAATAAATTTGAATTGATGCCTCTTCCGATATTTCCTGAATTTCACATTCATAAAAATCAATCAAACATTCTTTACGTGAATTTCCTCTGTCTGTATTCAGGATTTGTCTCCTTTATAGCTCAAATAAATCCTCATGTACAACTCAGATCGGATTCTTATACTTGTTAATTTGCTAGTTAATATATTATATGATTTCCTAACTCTTTTCAGCTGCCATTTTCTGTTTTAGCGATATCTCTCACTTTATCTGGCATCTTCTATTGCGTACTGCCTTTCATCTACGTACTTGCACTATAAATGGTGAAATTCTTTTACAAATCATAACAGCATTTCGTTCACTTGATGTAAGAGGAAATTCATAATACGCATTCGCATGTAATATGATTCGTGTGATTTCCGAACTGATGGCGTGTGGCAGGGGGTGTAAATACCGAACGGGCGTTTATATCATGTTTATAAAAGCGAAATTGAGCCATTTCTTTGCTTACCTACATTTTAGAGGTATTTTTTCTACGTTTAGTGACTTCTTAGCTACTTATCGGAGGAAACCAGCGACACGTTGAAATAAAATGGCATTTCTAATCGCAAATACAGTTATGGACAGCGATTGATGACAGTGTCAGTGTATTAGCGAATAACTGAGGAGTATACAGAGCAATTTCGAGTGAGGAACACGAAAATCCCTGTTTCTTACTTATTTCTATCGAATATTTAAAAAACGAATTGCCACCTCGGCAGCTAAGTTTTCTCCTTTTGCACTACTAAATCAGAATCTGGAATTAAACTTTAAACTCAAAGTGTAAAATGGTAATGAACGTGTTTATGGTAACGAACGGTATGGGGCGTAATCTTCTGTCCCTTGTCCCTGAAGTTATTCAAAGCCTATTAACAGCTATTGTATACCGAACAGGCATCGGGATTTTCAAGACATTTCCAAGGCAACAATCTGATATAATTTTGAGCCGTAAAATTTTTGGCGACTTTTATATCTTAACATCGTTGAGAACCGCAGTGCATTCGCGAAAATTCCCCGTTAATATCGATCCCTATCTTGGGCCATATTGCTGGGGATTTCCATCAATTTCACCTTCGCACGTGTTTGATAAACGATTCACGTGAAGAGGAAAGTGGAATAAAATTCGGCGGTTAATCTTTGTATCGTTTAGCGTCTGTCTGTCTGTCTCTAAATCTGTCGATATTGCAATGATTCTTATAATGTTAAATATAAATCGAAGTCTTCGCAAATGGGTCAAGTTAATATATAGTTAAAGTATACTAGATTTACTCTTATTCTATTATTTACTTTCTCGTAAACACTAGACTATGGTTGCGTCATTAAGAGCGCAAAACGTTTTGCAATTCCTCTTTGTAGAGCAATCGCATTGTAAATGAACCTTTCGCTTCTTGGAACTCCATTACGGGTAGGATATAGTTCACAATGTGTAAACTACACCCAACATACTTTAATACGACTGGTTTAAAGACGTTCAGATACTCATTACGTATGATGATGAAATTAAATTTTCATATTACGAGCTTTTTGTCGCATTAACATACATAGCATTACGAAGTATAATTATAATTGTGGAACTTATCCAATTATACGTATAAGTTCCGTAGAAAACATTGCAGTCAAAGCATCCCTATGATTTTATTAAAATTCCCCGTCATAACACAAAGTCGAGGCCGAATTGGTAGATTCTAAAATACCCATCGCAAGAAGGGGAAAGGTATTCAGAAATTTCCATAGTAAATTGTTCCGATTGATTGGCATAGGATAGTAACAGACATCCGTTTTTACCTTCCGTGAAAACTTTAAAGTCACGATAATTTTTTCCCATGGAAACCGGCTCGCAATTAATTTTCAACTCATTAATCTAAATATATACTGAGTAGGAAATCTCATGGTAAATTCTACGTGAAAAATTCCGCAAAGGTACGCCTGAGAATATACTCATATCTCATTAATCTAAGGCCTTCCTATCGTTATTTTTACGTATTTCGTACTCGTTGTTAATGGTTTAAACTATAATTCTGTGATAAAGAAGCGGAAACGATTCAACTTTCTGTAGTCATAGAAACATTAAGGTTGCTATTAGTTCATTTTTCGATTTCATCGGGATTTATTTTGTACTTTTCGTTTACTTTTGTGTTAGTTTTTGGGCAGTAATAACACGACACCTACTGAGGTATGAGTGATTCTGAATGAACGCTAATAAATGTGTTATTTTCCGGGTCATTGTGCTGCACAAATGTAAACTTTCTCCACCCACTACATGCTGGCTAAATGAGAAAAGCTAGTGCAAACTACCTCAATCCTCATCTCCCTATTATACCTCATTCCCTCTCCACAACTTTTGGTAGCTAATGGTGGATGGGTTGGGGAACCAGCAGCTTTCAGGTTTAATATGGATTAATGGATGAATAATGTTGTTTTTTATCTCGACAGACTTGGAAGGTAGATACCCGAAAAGTAGTTTACAAGCGCAAATCTACATGTTCGACGTAACAAGTATCCCTCTCTATCAGATGATGCCCTATTTAGTTGACTTTTCCCCCTATCACCACCTCATATTATCAAATTAAATAAACCCTTCCATTTCTTCCGATTTTTCTGCTTCCCAGCGTAGAATCTAAAGGTGCCTCTAAACCTCTCACGTATCCTGGGACTTCGACTTTAAAAACTGCAAGAGCCAACCCGCCATGTTCCTCTACTCTCCTCTCACTCTCAGCAGCACCTTCCCCTCCCTGCACCTTGGGCGAACTCGGTCACATCACACACACACCAACACGCGCACCATTCCCCCTCCCTCCCCTTCAGTTCCACCTTGCCGCCTCCCCTCGCTCCGTGGCCTAACTTACAGGCGAGGGATTCAGTGTTTGTTGGTTGCCTGCTTGCGAGGGGTTCCTAATGCTGCCAGCTCTGTAAGGGGTAGGAAAGCGTGGTGGAGGGAGCTACCAACAGCTGGAAAGGGGTCCTGCCGGTTGTCTCCACCTCGCTGACCCCTTTGAGGAATTACCTCCACCGACCCTGGACAACTACTGGGATGAGGATACTGAGAATGCAAGATGAGGAAAAAGAGTAAGTGGAGGGAATTGTTTGGTTTATTTCGTGAGGTATCGAGACGAGTTTTGCTCCAACTTTCGTCCAATTAATTTAGTCAGTGATCATTCCAGTAAAGTGACTCTTGGCTGCTTTACAAAGTGTCCAGACCCGATCCTTCGTAAGCTGTGTAGTTTCTCTTTTTTTGAGTGAAACCAACGAAGTGCTTTTTACCATCGGAACTGTAGGTACGACCGGACATTTTCCGAGTGGGAATTTTCGCGAATTCAGCGAAAGTTGATCACGTAGGAACACGATCGCCCAAATTAGTGAAAGCACGAATTCAGTTTTATTGCGTGAGAAATTTTTCCCCAACGTTTTAGGTCTGTTGCTCGGCTCGGATAGGTTTTGTGAAACGAGTGATCGTATGCATTTGGTGACGCGATGCAGTTTATTTTTAAAGCTTGGCGCGTCGGATTCGTGGTGTCGGGGTAATTAGGTCACTTCCCGTTCATTGTCGAGAGAGTTGTTTCCATGGTTCCGCGAGATTCGTAAATGTTGCCATATGTTTGCGGCCGCGATTTCAAGGTTCGATGCGGGTTTCATTCTTCACTCTCACTCCCCGTGATAGATACCGCACAGTTCGTGATTCTGTACAGATTGGTGACAGCGAGAGTTTCCTATCCATTTCGTTCAGGTAACAGGTTTAATGTTTCAGTTTCAGAGATAAGGTTCACGAGTCTCAGCAATTTTCCCAACAGTCGCATTCAACAATTCGAGGATGGTCCACATTGTTGTCGGTGCATTGTTTAATTCCCCGAGCTGATTAATAGGACATTGACAATGAATATTCCAACAACAACGATTCACTCATTTACTGCAATTATCCAACGACTCTCCAGTACATTGTTGTATTCCCGGAGCTGATAAATAGGAGATTGCCAATGAAAATTACAACAGCGACGATTAACTTATTTATTGAAATTATCAAACGACTACCTGGTACATTGTTGAATACTCTGAGCTGGTTAATAGGATTAACAATGAAAATTCCAACAATGACGATTCACTCCTTTATTGCAATTAACCAATGACAACATCATTCAAAACACATCACACTAATATCCAAGATACCTGAGTGGAATGACCAATCAGCAAGTCACGTGTGGTCTCATACATTCACCCACTGCGTCACAAAACATGGAAAACCACCATTTATGAATAAAAACAGACGCGAAACAACATGTCACGCGCTATAACAATGGAACTTGCTGGAAAACCGATCGCCACAGTATCCTGAACCATTCAGTTGTCGGATTAGATGCACCTTTTGGCTCGTTTCCATTCCACAACACGTATCCAGGGGGCCGTGGCCACTTCGAAACATCAACACAAGCGGAGAAATCAATGAAATTGCAACGCGGACAAAAATAACCGTTTCACCAGCACCGGCTCGATTCATAGGATCTAGATCAATCACAGGGTCATAATGGAGCGATCATCGCGGTTCTTTCTCCTCAAGTGGCACTTCCCCACCAAAGCGGCACCGGAGTCCGCAGAATCGGTTCCGCCGCTCCCACGCCGTCCAAAGCCCGGCAAACGGAGCCGGAGTCGCCCGACGGGTGTCGAAGACTCCGCCGGTCCATTCATGCGCCCGCCGTTCAATGAACTCCCCTCAATCGTCCGGTTTCCGCCAATTCTCGAGTTCCGAAAACCGGTTCCCATCTCGGAAGGCTCCCGGTCGGGACCCTATTGAAGGCCCTTCCAAAACATTCCCCTGAAGGCTAAAATTTCACCCCGGGCCCTATCCTTCACTTAAGGAGCCGGCTTTTAGTGAATGGCGTTTCCGTAGATGGCACCACGGTCGTGCGGCGGATCAATAGAGAGGGCGCCATTGAAGAAACGTGTCCATTCATTGATTTGAAGGAAATGGAAGGACTTTTAAAAATACATGTATCTATTTGCGAGCATGCAGTTTCGATGGTCACGGAGCGGTATTTTTTTATCGCTCCTCCTTGACACGAATCCGACTTTTTCCATCCCCCCTCTCATGTGCTGCCGTGTTTTGTTTTTTATTAGCGGCTAACGCACACGGAGCGTTGTCGTTAGCGGCAAGAGACTAAAACGCTTTAAACAAATGCGCATCGGATCCGGAGACGAGTTTCGGTGAAATTTACCGCAATTTAAAAAAAAATTGTCGATAAACTGATGTGTCGAAGTCGAAAAAATGTCGTAACCATGGCGAAATTTCGAACTGAAAGAAGTTGCCGAGACGTACTTACAGAGTATCTCGGTGAATAAATTAGCGTCATATTCAACCTTCAGAATTAGTTGTAGAATAAAATAGAGTACAAAATTAATTATCTGTGAAAAAAATCAGGTCAAAAATCTTACTTCGCAGTAAATTATTGGAAGCGTTTCGTGGTAGCCGCCATTCCAATGGTATAGACATGTATTTCTCAAGTTCCTGTAAAAATGTAAAACGAAGCAAACCGTTTCTCCCAGTGCGATGAAATTGAATTAATTTACAATCTTTACGCTTAAGAAATGAGCTCACATTTTCTTGTCGAATTACGAAAATATTCGTAACCTTGATGCAAACATGGCGCCCAGTGCGTCACAAAAGTACTGCAACGAAGTCAGAATTCTTGCAATCATTATCAATAAAGCCCTGCCATGATGCAAAGAAAGTATTTGTTTTACATTATGAAATTTTTTACTCCATTGTCGATTGTATTTCCCCTTAATGTAATGGGCTAAACTGTATTGTTACCTCTTACATCATTTCTTCAACATCTTCGTCGCATTCCAAACTTTATTATTATTCATTATCATCAATTGAAATGCGTTTAGTTTACATTTTTGACGTAACAATGTATCGATTCATTCCTTTCTTGGTTTAATTGACTGCAACATCTATTGTTGTTGATTCTTGATGATTGTTAAACAATACTGAAATTAATGTGAAATGAAAATACGTTTGGGTATTTAATTGAAACAAATACGATACGAATAATGTTCTTTGATTGTAATTCCCATGTAGACAATTCTTACACAATCTTTTCGTGAGAACCACATAACTAAGAAGCTGCAATTGAAAGCAAAAACGAATATGTACAAATGTAAACCTGGCACAGAGGTTGTATTTACGATTGCATCACTATTTTTAAGAATTCTGAGAAAAGTATTTACATCAATACGCACAACTGGCTTTTAATCACCTATTTCACTGAAAATTTAAATTCAAACATCCCGAATCATTCAGTTTTACTTTAAAGAGACGTTTGTATCCCGGAAGCTGCTTCCTGCCCTGTAAATTGTGAAAGTACGTGTACTTCGTAAAGTTTTAGGACTTTAGTGTTTATGGAGGATTACTCACACTTATTTCTTTCGTATTAACCATTTTAATCTCTGCTTCGAAGTTATTGTGATACAGAAATTGTCCTTTTTCAGAGACCTCCTTTCCTTTATTGAACGGCAGCAATTCTGGGAATCTGCAAAGAAAAAAAGGCACAAATTTTCCAAATAAAGCCCTTACAAAGACAAGTAATTAAAGCTTCAAAGAAAGTAAAACAAACTTATACCTGTACCACAATATAATGATATTCCATGACTAAGTTTTCTACGCTTCACGTCATCATTATTATGTTATGAATAGATTTCTGATAAGTTTACTGGTCAGGTAACTAGGCGTGATCAATGTTTGCTCATTGAATTTAAATGTATAGCTTGTCACAATGATCGAATCAGTTAAACGCCTCCTGTAGTCAAGTATATAACTAAAGCATCTATTATCACTACTCTAGGTAGCACAGTACGACACAAGTAGCATATCACAGATATATCTACACAATGGATATACCACGGAGGAACCGTACACTGGAACAATCATAATTCCCATTTTGTCGAAAATATAAAATTAATTGTTATTGCATTTGATGCCGGTTCAATTTCATTATTAAGCCATTGTTTCCTTCCATTATTACTCTTCATCTTTTAATCTACTTAATCAAAATATTTATTTTGCCAGTTAGGACAGCCAAAAGGACATATTTCTGTTCCTTAAAGCTGTTATTTAAAGGCTAAAGCAAGCGTTACGATAAACAATGTACGGAGAACGCTAAAAAGAGTTATTAGCGGCACACAGGGACGTATAAATGCATGCTTATCGATTCCTCCTTCTTCGAAAAGATGTAATCGTGACTATAAAAATCTATTTCTCGCAATTTAAAACACGTTGATTTTTACCATGGAATTTATTTGAAGTAGCAGTAACTGTGTGCCTTGCAGATGTTTAAGAAACTCCATGCTTTTCTGCTGAGTTAAGCTGCCTTAACCGATGAATTGGATTCAATCAATTTTTTTTTTTTAGATTTAATCAGTTTATNTTTTTTTTTTTTTAGATTTCATCAGTTTATACCTATCTATATTCATTTATTCGTCTATTACTTCGTGAGAGAGTTCACAACGTTCTGGTTCGTGGACAGTTGAAACCAGTAATGGCCTCTTAAAGTTTAGATCTACCGTTCTGCTTGATATTCCTATTGAGTGACTAAATGAGAAGTTTAAAGAAAAGTAAGGACGGGAGAGTAATTATTAGAGTTGAAGAATATCCAAAAAAATTTCCAAAAGTTTCATTATAGGATATCTAACCAAATTTGAAGGTATTAATTGCGATTAAATAGTTAGAGAAAATCCTGATTCTACCTACGTTACCCGTCTGTTAGGGAATTTTGTTCGAATACATTTGTCTACCTAATATTCAATTTGTAGCAACTCAAAGTACATTTCCAGTGTTTATATGATTCAGTCTTTCCTGAATTTACGATTTCGTCGTGCCCAAGATAAATGATATTTTTAAAAGCAGATTTTTATTTTTTGTATGAATATCTATTGACTACTTCACATTTAGCATAAATCCTCGGTAAATTAATGAAAATTAAGTTGTTGTAAAGGATTGGTATTGGATAATTTGAGTGCAGAGAAACCGGTGTTTGGTTTTTTTTAGAAATGCAAGATTCCTGAAACATAAACATTCATAAAATTTTCCTCAGAGTTTCATTTCTTTCCCAAGTACTACATACATATTTAGGTTTACTTAACATGTACTCGTAGGATAGTTCCTCCTTTTTCATTCGCGAGTAACATCCTCTTATTTCAATCTTACTATGACATAGAGCTAGATGCAATAAGTGAATAACTAATCTCAATCGCGCCCAGAAATAAATTTATTATTATTGTTTTTTCTTATTTGCAACAAAGTGACGGCGTTATGGGAACGGACTACTGTCAAGTTCCATTCAGTTATAATGATCAGTTATGTTCATTTAAGAACGATCTAATTAAACGGCGTGTATTCAGAATCACTTTGAGATTAAATATATGTCAACTCCAACGTTGGATTTTTCCAAGTTAGTTGCCAGTGTTTTTGGTACTGCTCCTGTTATGGATATTACCATGAGAACAGCGCTCACTTTCTTTAACTTCCATTTCTTACTTATTTCTATTGCTAACTTATTGTATTATCTGTGTACTTGGCTATTTCTCTGGTATAAGTGCTTTGAAGATAGCAGTTCAAGTATCATCATCATCATCATTATTATTATTACTAATAGCACAGTACCAAGTAAAATACCTGATATACATATTGTCATCAATTCTTGGTGACAAACAAATTATTTAAGAAAGAAAATAGAGTTAATCGTTCAGCAAACTTAAAGTAAGTCGATCATTCATCACTACTATTCTTTCAGTCTAAATCTGAGGTACAAGTATAGAAAATAAACATTCTTGATCTTTGCGTTCTTTATTATAAGCATAACTTGTCAACATACTGTTCCATAAACATGAGTAGTAAACATGAGGGTAAGCCTTTGATTCATTCCACAGCCGCTAAGGTGAAAGTTATTACTCCCTGCACTACCGCTTGTTATACTTCCAGAGAACACTTCTTGAAATCACTGCATCTTCCGCAAAGAATCAATGTTTGAAAAAGAAAAAGGAAATATTTTCTTTAAGTGACCAAAACGAACAAGCCAGCGAATAAAAGTTGGGAAATTAATTTACCTTTAAACAGCAATGACAATGAACAATCAAAACGCATTTTCGGGGTGACATATAAACGACATCCTTATCCGGTTGATTAAGCTAATATCCTCCTAGGTTAATTTTTTTCATATCTCGGTGTAAAAAACTGCCTTCTCCTAATTATTTTCGTTTGAACTTCCTCCTATTGCAAAACCATAATATGTTAGATATAAAGGGATAGATTGGTTACAAAGATACGAAAGAAATGGTATTGAATAGGGAATATTAGGGCAGAGTGCGCTGCCAGAATGCGTATGACTTTCTAAAAGCTCTGTCGTGATCGTGATTGTCACAGAATCACAGGTTGCAAGATGACTGTTTAGAATTAAGGCAACCATGTTTGATTGGATTTCATTTAACTTTTTTTTACACCGTATATCAAAGAATTAGTTTTTTACGAGAGGCATGCAATAACTCTCTACAAGTTTTTTTTTAATTCAGGTTGTTTTTTACATTTGGTATTTTTTCATCATGAATCGCAAACACTTTTAGCTACCAAACCTAACCATTGAATCTGTTTCACCCAAGCAGTTAAAGTGAAAATTTAAATTTGGCTTGAAACACCGAATCTTAAAGTTTATTCAATATATATTAGTAATGTATTTTTATTGTATACAAGTTTGTTTTTCAGATTTTAAGATGTATTTTTAATGCATATACATTAGTCTTCTACCTTTCGGTAGGTTCATGTGCCTTAATGTTCCTTACTCAACGCCATTTCTTTCGTTTCCTGGTAACATAACCCACCCTTCATGTGTTTCATCAAATATCTTTTGTCTTTGTCTTCTCTCTGCTTTTTTCCTTGTATTCTAACCTCAATAACATTCTTTAGCAATCCCAATCCCCCACTCTCTCTCTCATTATTTGACAATTTCCTCTGCCGAAGTTTAATTACTTATATATTGTATATTTTACATATACTCTTATCTTACATACTTGATTCACAAAACATTTTAATATAAAAGGAAATTACGTCGACAAAACTGATTAATTTTAGAGATAAACGGCGTTAGCTCAATGCACCGCTTCCAAATGCTAGATTAAACACTAAGTTCTACTAACAATTAATCGTTGAAGTTATCTCTTGTAGATCTGAGGTTTGCTCGAAACCCTCCCTCACTCACTTTAACAAAGATCTGGTAAATTAATACGAATGCCTTCATACTTGGCACAGGTGTCGTTACCATGGAAACTAAAGTGCTATACATTCAATTCATAACTAATGTGTCCCGAAAAGATAGTGACATTAGCGCGACATTTTGTTGACCCCAATGTTTTCCTTCTCTACCACGCGAGGCACCACATTCGCGTGGTTCTTAACTATTTCGTCGCCTTACCTGATATTAAGCTAGAACGAACCTTACAATATTCTCTAATAGGACACGGCTGGAAGATTCCTCCAACGTTTTTGTAGCCTCAGGAAAATAGAATGATTGCTCTTGTAATATAAACGTCAATTACAACTCTTCAGAAAAGAATTTAGAGCCTCGCCATCTTAAGGTGCTAAATATTTTAGAGCATAATCTGCCTAAAAGTAGGTTTTTACACGTGACTATTTATTAATTACTGCATTACCTTGAAAGTTTCCCAAGTAATCGAAGAGGTTTTCCTCGAGAAAAAGATGAGAGTACTCGGTATGCTTCAACTGTTTAGAATTTAACATGCATTGAAACATCAGTGAGTTTAAACAACAACTTAAAGTAGTTTTACTTATCCCTGGGATTTGGTCTCGACTGGTAGAGGAAAAAGTTCAATTCTCACTCTACAATGATTGCCTAACCGAAAAAAAGATTTATTGATATACTCCACGTTTCGGATATTTGTAGCACTGTTTTAAGATACAAATGACAATTTCGAGATAGAGTCCGTATCGTTATTCATAACTCATTTACTTTGATATTAAGAATCTAATTGTTATTGAAAATGGATTGTTATGGAGATTTTGATTGTTGTTGAGAAGTTGGGTGCTATGAAGCTTTTGATTTTTGTTGGGAAATAGGTTGCTATGGAATTTTTTATTGGTGTTTGGAAGTTGGTTGCTGTGGAGTTTTTGATTGTTGATGAGAGGGTACCTCTAGACGATATAATACTTTACGTATAACGTTTCGGTTGCCGATTTATTCTCCTCATTATCTTTTACGCTTAGCAATACAACTATTTATACGCCATAGCAATAAGCTAAAGATGTAACTCGAACGCTTGGTGTTTACACCCCCTGCCACACGTCGAAAGGTGGCTTGCACGTTATTTATGAAGATGTAGATTAAAAATTGTATAGGGAATAATGGATATTAAATATTATGACAGAATGCTCGGACGCTTTTCTCTGTATCTACATGAAGAATAATTGCATAGTTGGCAAAGACCCATTTCTATAGAGAATTCTTCAAGAGTTTCAATCGTAGATGGCAATATGAAGCATGAATACAGATTATACGCCTAAAAGACAAATATTGGTTAGTTCCATTATTTGCTGTGATTCTCGAAGCAGGTGTAATCATGTGCTAAAAAGAAGGGGGTTACAGCTATCAGTATACTGTTAATGACATTTTAAAATATGTTGATAGAGGTATAAAATGAAAGGTATATTAGTAAAAATAATTTAGATAAAATCCACTGAATCAAGGAATCAAGTAATACCTAGAAATCATTTATTTAACTTAATTATTTACCCACATCCCGTCAACAATATCAAATCTCATAACAATGCTACGTATATACAAATAAATGAATAAAACATTAATGATTAGAGTAATGAATTATTCATCGAGTAATGAGTTATTGTCCTCATAATGAGGACAATAACAATCAATGAATATAAACGCAATTCCTGGACCGAGATTCGAACCCGGTACTTCAGCAATGATAGACTATCACGCTTACTCCAACTTTATCGTGGATTCTTAATATACTTTTGCTCTCTATCAGTATTTCCGACGGCACATTTTGTTTCATTTTTGAATTTTCACACTGTAATATCTATGAATATATTTGAAGCAAAATCTGTGGTATGAGGTATGTGGGTGAAATATTAAAAGCAATTAATGCAGGGGATCGCAAGCTGCAGGATGAAATTTGTTATTTGTTATAGCAATAATTGGGATAACCAAGAAAGGCAAAGGGAAGCTTAAAATAAGGGATGAAATAAGATTTTTAAACTGGGGAACATCAAATGTTCATGCTTTGAAAGATAGTGTTATTGCGCAATTTTGGTTTCATGAAAATCGTTTTTGAAACTAAATTTTTAAATAATATCTTTGCGTTCGTCTGTCCGTCCCCCCTCTCTCAGAAATGGCTTGATGTAGAGATGTGAAACAAACTGTATTATGTTTCTACGAGGTTGAAAGGCCCACGAAAACTATTCTCATATGTGTATAGGCTTGTGTTCGAACATGGGAGCCCAAAATACGTTTCCATAAGAAATGCATGAAAAGTTCGTATTTATAACTTGCAGACTATGTTTCTTTTGCAAAATTAAATTAGAAATAATGGTCGTACGAAATCGAGTCAAGTGTCAAAAGAAAGGAACATGATTATAGATTCTTATTTTAGTCGCGAAATATAGATATGGACTCGAAACTGCGAGAATTTTGAAGAAATATACGGAAACTTTGTGAAATTTTGCTATAATAAACAACTTGTTCCCTTGGCGACCAAGGAGATTGTTGAATTCGAGCTCATGCATTCTCCCATTAAAATACACGGGAATTGTAGGCCCATTTAGAAATAATGGTTGAAACTGATATAGACATTCAAATGACGCCGTCATGCTTAGGAGGGCTAGTTGTGTACGATAATAGATATATTTATAAATAAATTATTCTCCGTCATGCTTGACGGGGGTGCTTACTAGTATTTTAAATAATGGAAATGAAAAAGAAATGGAATATAGACGAATGCTACAATAGTTTTTGATTCCCTTGGACGCAAAAATGAATGAAATAATGGAAAGGGTGATGATGGTTATACATATCAAGGTGTGAACCTATGAAAAATTTCTGTGGGGGTAGCTACCCTCTTTAGCCCCGCTTAAATCTGCGCATAAGGGAATCTAAAAATATTATAGAGAAGAATATAGTTGTGGGGAAAGGCCACCTGAAAAGTATGGAAAAACCATAATAGCCTCATTAGACAAGGGAGGAAAGTGACATGGTGTTGTCATGGAAGATTGGAATTAAGGTGTAGAGATTGCATGATATAGAGATGATTATGGAAAATTAGCAGTACTATGACAATGTACTAAATAGGTATATAATTAGTACTGACAATGTGTCTAAAATAGTTCGAACAGGTAGGAAGGAAACTTATTGCTTGATTTAGTTTTAACTGATTCGTCATTTACTGTTTACAAATTCTGGGAAAACAATTAATAGGTAGCAATTCCTAAGCAACGATTACAAAGTAACAATTCCTAAGCAACGATTACAAAGTAACAATTCCTAAGCAACGATTACAAAGTAACAATTACTAAGTCACACCAAAACATCTTTGATAATTTTGATTTGCTTCTATTTCCCCTCGTAAAGTAAATCCCAAAGGCTGGTTAGATCCTCGACATAAGCTGAGAAAAGTTTTCGATTGGGGATGAGGCGTCTATGCAGGATGAGGAGTTAGGCAGTCATACCTTGCTTTACTCACAGAGCCAGAATGATTAGAGTCAGTTAGAAATTTAAAAACACTCCGAAAGCCGCATGTCGGCAGTTGGAGCTCGCGTTTGGAGGTAAAAAAATACCAAAATACCCTGCCACACGCCGAAAGGCGGCTTGCAGGGTACTAATGTAGATGAAAATACCATTACTAATTTCCGGGAATTGCCATATGAACATTTCGGGAAAAGTTCCCATTCTCAAGGGTTCCACTATGGGAAATCCCATACGGCTCACGGATTGTTTTTAAACCTCTAATTCATTAACATCCATGTTCCATTTTTCTTTCAAGATAAGAGTCTCAATATTCCATTCCCCCAAGTTATTCTTGGTGTACTTGGTCAACTTTACTAAACATGCATTGTTTCAAGCATCTAATAATGAATAATTTCAACAATCTCACGCGAGTGACAATGACATTGATGAGCATTTCGGGAGACGCAACAATAGTTATACTATTTTGAACGACAATGCGCGTCTACTCAGGAGTTTTTGAAAGTTCTACGTCAAATTTACCAAGGGAGACCAGCCAAACATTCCGCCAAACGTGGAATTCCTCGGAGCTTACTACTATAGTCAGCCTGTGCTAAAATTCGCCCGGATTTTGACTGGGATAGCGACACAGTTTTCACATCTGAGGGTTTTTTCATATCCCGCACGAGCGTGCTTGTAATCATTGGAATCACTTTATTAATCACGAAAGCATCGCATATCTGCGAAAATTCTGAATGGCCGACCTCAGATGCATAAGGCGATTGCCGTTTTCGATTCGCAAGGCTTCCTATCATTTTTCAAACGTTTCGAACTTCCCGCACTCACATACCTCCGCTCTTAATCAGTTAGAATTCGAGGCTTTCGCAGTTATTAAGCGACAGAACGCTGTCGATAATGTTAGTAATGTTTCTACCGGGAGGCGTGCGATATGCATTCCGCACCTTGGGGGTATCCGGGGAATGGAAGTCATTTTGCGCGGTGCAGCGGATTTTTCCCTTGAATATATATCTTGGAAAAACAAGAATTATCCTACAATAAAAGTCGGATTTAAAAATCAGAGTCTTGCTGATGAGTTTAAGATTCACAAGGAGAAACGGACACGAAAAAAGCCTGACAGGACCGGAATTCGAACCCGGTTCTTCCACTTTCCGGGTGACTTCTCTAGCCAGATGTTTAAGGTGATGTTTTCATCATTTAATTGACGGTTCCATTGTGCTCACCCTCTTTTTGATGACTTTCAAAAGAAAGCGATTATCTTAGTGCTTGAGGACTCTTACTATACATACATATGTAAGTTTTCTACCTTTCGGTAGGTTCATGTGCCCTAATATTCCCAACTCAACGCCATTTCCTTCGATTCCTGGTAACTTAACCCACCCTTTATGTCATCTCACATCTTTTGTCTTCTCCTATGATTTTTCCCTTGTATTCTACCCACAATCGCACTCTTTAGCAATCCCTCACCGCTTAACATTTGTCCAAACCCATTTCTTCTGTCGACGTTTAATTACTTTAATTGAAACCATCTCTAGTACCTCTATGTTTGTTTTTCTACCGATCTCGTCCTGTATAATATTAGAAGGCAAGTACTTCTATAATTCTGGTTTGATACTGAACCATAGCTCAAATACCAAATGGTTCGATGCAGCTGGAATCATTTATGCTCAAGACCTAAGGCATTGTATTCCATGCTTGATATCTTGGAAAATGAAAGATTTTATGCATTGTCCTTTCTACTAAATATTTTCGCTTCTCTATTTTACTTATGTGAAATAGTACATACTTGCTACATGTAGGCGACATTTTCTCCGCGGCGATCTTTTCCTTTTCTACCAAACGCGGCGCTGCGTTCGCGTGGATTCGTAGCTATTTCGCTCTCATCTAATCTTCATCTAAAACCATAGTCGACAAATTATAGAATTCGGAATATAATACGAATGGAGGGTTGTTCGGAGGTTTCTATAGTGACAAATGTATGGAATGTATGGAATGATAATGATTGTACGTACATCAGTCATCAGCATGAAGGGGTGTGTAATCCAAATCAGCTCAACTATTAGCTATCAAAACCCTGAGAGAGAGAGAGAGAAAAAATTGAAAGGGAAGATGAGGAGTGAGGCAGTTTTCTCTTACCATACTGAGCCCTAATACAATAAGTGGAGTATGTCCGTTTAAGAGAAACAAACTGACCCTAAGACTTAACATTTTCTGGCATTCAATAAGAAGAGACTTGGAAGTCTATGATTAACCAGCAACCTCCATACCTCAGTATCTTTCAAATAATTACAGCCATGGACAGAAATGCGACAAAAATAAATTTAAATGCATATTTTTCTATTCTACGCAGAAAAACATATGAAGATATTCCTTTTGCGAATATATGGTAACAGAGATGTGCTGATTCCCATGAGCTGTCAGATCCCATGACACAGGAATTTTCCGGAAAACCGTCACTTCTTGTTTCGCTTAGCAACCAAGAGTGGAAGGTAGCCATTTTGGTTTGCGTAACAATGGTTGCAACAATAATTGGTTCGTTAATTCATCTATTGCAGCATTAGCGTGGAATTGCTGACGAATATCGTAAGCACTGTGTTCCAGATTAATAGTCTATATTTATTAATCTATAAAATAATCATACCTGGCACTTTGGTAGCTTTCACATTATCACTAATATGACGAAATACAATGATGTAGAACACCATTTCTGTAATGAATATTAATCTTTTAATGGCCGCCTCTGGCTGGTATCAGTTAGTTAGTTGATAATGTAAATTAATTGGGATAGATTATCTAATGTGGCTCACATTATTAGCACTATTGTTGTTTTAAAGTTTGCTTCTTTATGCTGTTACTGATTTTCTGTCTCATTTTTCAAAAGTATATTTTTCTTGTGCGATATTTCTCTTGTGTTTTTTCTTCATACTGATTGTTCCTTTCATTTTTTTTAAATTTTTCATTCTTTTCTTTGGACTAACTGTATTTTATTGTATAATTGATTTCGTATTTTTTTCTACTGCGTTTTTTCAATTTATTCAGCCTCCTTCTCAGTGAGGTTTTTTTGTCAACCTTAAGTTACACAGATATTTCCCCTCACTTTCCCCTATCATTGTTCGTTGTTTTAAACGTTGTAGATAGTGAATATTAGGCGATATACAAGATTAGGCAGAAGAGGCCCTGATGGGCCTAACCTCGCCAATAAAGGCCCTCTCGAACAACCTAACAATCACGAACGAGACTGAGGCAGGAATGAAGGAAAGATACATTTTTACCTCTATCTGGGACCAATGAAAGAGTTAATTACATTTGTAGTTCATGTATCAATGGAGGTAAATGGAATGGAGAACTTCTCATTACAATGCCGAAATTTGTTAAAATAAAAAAATTGAGTTTCTACAATTTAAATCGTTTATATATATGTCACTCAGTTTCTCAATCGCTTTTATTGTCATAAGCATATCACCACCTGATCCAGCGACCGAATTGCAACGTAATATTAAATAATTAAATATATGGATAGGAAAATGATCGATTCGTTTTTCTGTATATGAAATTCAGTAAATCTCTTGAATAAGAACACTTAAGTATTTACTAGGAAAGAATTTAAATATTTGTAGCTTAATAGTAAGAGATGTTTATAAGTTTCAGAAAAACGGAAGGCAGCCTCTTTTACGTTTGAAATGATAAGGTCCTTTTCACCTCCCCCCCCTGATCGTCCAATAGCATGATCCATGACAGCCATAAAAAGGCATCTTCCTTTATGCGGAGTAAAATTTCAATTTACCGTATTACATCTGTTAGAAAATATGATGGAAATGGAAAATCACCATCTCATCGAAGTAAGGTGGTAGGAATATCATTATTATATTGGAGGTAGTAATGGTTATTTCTTAAATTATAACGTTAAAAAATTTACGAATTTTGACAATGAACTGATTTCACTGCTCAGGGCCTCGCCGTCCTATGGGTGCAAGGGGTGCATCGCACCCGGGAGGCGGAATCTTAGGGACGGCAACAGAAGCGCAGCAAACCATTGTTATTAAATAATGTAATATCACAACAACATTATTTGTTGTTTCTTAAGTGATACACACGACTTATCTAGGAAAGATGATGATAGAAATTAAAGGTTGGCAAATATTTAGAGTAAAGAATTATTGATAACTCAAGATGACAAAAGAATATTTCTGTAGTGGATTTAATCGAAGATTGGGAATCAATATAAGATTTCCTGACACCTATAAAAAATCCTCCTCAGGATTTTGAATGTTTATTTTCCAGGGATTTGATCGGAGTCTTTCCTAATTTGCAAAAATATTTGCGTGTTTTATTGACTCTTCTGGAGCCTGTTACTGCTAAGATAATAATTCACTATTTCAGTATACGGAATACGCATGTAAGCAATGTAAGCGGGGGTACGCATTATTGCCCTAATGTATATAAAAGCACATTAGAAACCCTGAATTGCACTTAAGGAACTCTTAAGAGAATAGTCGGTAGGAAAATTCCATGTGCGATGTCTGTTATCCGTTAGTTAGGCCTCATCTCGAGTGTGCGTGTAGTGTATGCAGAAAAGCGTTGTATTTGAGAATTAGGCGATACTTTTTGTGAAGAATCGCTATGATGAATCAATCACTGATGCTTCAGGACGCAGGATGAGAATATAGAAAATAGAAGATTTAAATAAAGGCTTAATTTACTTCAAAAGTTCAGAGAAAATAGGTTTTCAGGGGATATAGCCAATTTTATGCGTCCTCCCTGTGTAGCATAGGCTGATCTGATACTGCGAGAGAATAGAGGTAGATGTAGATTCAGAGTAATAGATGCTAGAACTTGTCGTTTAAAGAATTTATTTCATCCGCGAACGATACGGGAAAGTGATCGATTATGGAAGTAGAGTCATGGTGCAAGCACCCCCTGCCACACGCCGAAAGGCGGCTTGCAGGGTAAATATGTAGATGTACATTATCATAAAGTGCTCACTGAAACATCATCATATAGAAATCGAACTCTGTAATGTTAATTTTACATATTTCAGCACCATGGCAGCCGTATATAAAACAAAGATGGCGGCAGTCCCTGTGCTGCAAAAGTGTGGTGAATTAGTGCATTTTGGAAAGCTCAATGAAAATGTTGTAATCTCAGAAAGCACTGGTTCAATACCAGGCGTCCGTTGCTTTTCCTTACATTTATGCACGATATTAAAATTTTTAAAGAGCAAGACACATTTATTTGATTGATTGAAATATAACCGGATCTTCATCGTACTTGGTTTGTTGTCGTGAACCCTAATCTATCTTGCCTTTGGAATGTTTTTGCATTTGACGTCTGTAATTTAATGAATTTGTCATTTATTCGGAATTCATTGAATATATCATTATTATTATTAATTTATTTATTTGGCGCAAACAGGTACATATCATTCTTATTCTTGGTTACTTGGCGACGGTCATCGTAATTGTAAATAAACTCCTGAATAGCTATTTTTCTATCAAACGTTCATATTTAAATTTTCAAACCATTTTAATTTTCAATTTTTTTGTTCTTCAAGTTAGTTGTGATTTTTATTGCTTGGCGAATTAATTTTAGTTAATTTTCTTACAGTACCTGTCAAGTGATTTCCATACACACAGTTTCCTTCACATCTTTTAGTTTGTACTATCAGTAAGTTTGCAAAGGTTTTTCACACCCCCTTCTTTGTGGGCATTTTCCTGCTGTGGATATTTTTTCCCTAAGATATTACATATGTTTTTGACATCCACAAATCCTTATTAAGTTTTCTTCTCTATTTCTGTTTAATAATTTATCTATGTATTCATTGTTTTAACATTTGTCCTTTGGTACGGGATAAAGAAAAATGTATCTTTTGTATATTTTTATCTCATTTTCGTTTATGGCTGAGATGATATAAAAGCTACTGAAGTATGAGTAAAGCTAAATATTAGCATTGATTAAGGTTTCTCTTTATGTTACGATAAGTGTTACTCGTAGAGTCATTGTGCTTCACTAACGTGGGCTTGTTCTGCTTGTAGCATACTGGCTCACAGAGGAAATCAAATGCAAACTACCTCACTCCTCATCTCGCCTAGTAAGCCTCATTTACCTCTTCTAGCAATTCGTAGCTGATGGTAGAGGGGATGAGGTCCTAACCGTCCTTCGGGCTGAATACTTTACAGACATTGATTGCTATCTTTGACGACAAGCTAGATGGACAGGCTGTACAGCCTCAATCTCGCCTTAATAAAGACCTAATAGAATATCTAAATCGTCGGAGCTACTGTCATGGCAACTAAAATTTTGTTGTTAGCAACGTGAACTTTTACTAAAGTACTTACTTTTTCTAGATAAATTTGGCGAAAAATCGATATATTCCATCGAATTCTTCGCGATTTCGGATCGTAAGCGAAATTATTTCTGATTAAAATTTAGCAGAAGAAAAAAAGTGTTTGGAACGATGCGAAAAATCAACTTTACGTGTGTTTCTTACGGGAGTTATTGGAATCGAATAAATGAATTTATAAATATATGTTACACGACGGTGATTATGAATAAAGTGTTTTATAATAATAATAATAAGTATTATTATTATTATGGCAGTTTATTATTAACCCTAAGGCTAACAAAACACGGCACGCCGTTCGATTTTTCCAGAGAAACTTCCCCGAAGAATCCTTAAAATTTCTTCCTCCCGCATCGACTCCCAACCTTGACCTTACCCTTGAGAGCACAAAGCGTGTCCTCGCAGCCATTGAGGACGTCTCGCTTCGCGGGTATCACCCTCGCATGCTACGCCCTCTGTTCTTCACATCCATACCAACTTCCTCTCTCCCGTGCCGGAAATTCCCTATATTGATAAGTCGACTCCAAATGCTAAGAATCAGAAGGAAAGGGTCGATATAATTCTGAGTGACTCAAGAGGTAAATTTTGTCTCATAAAGAGATTTTGTGTCGCATCCTGACGCTGAATCTCTCGCAATTTCGCTATTCATTTGTCGAAATCGAATGAAGATTGATCGGACGAAAAAGGTCGATATCGCGGTGTTTATTTGGTGTTATTCGAGAAGTAGGTTTTGCTTCTTTAATAGTCCGAACCACGGCATTGCGCTTTTCCGAGATTCTTTTGTCTTTGGATATTTTCGATGAAGTTTCTCTTTGTGCATGTATAGCCGTATGGTTGTTGTTGCTGTTATCATTGTTATTATTATCATCATCATCATTTTGATTGTTACTATCATTTGGTTATTTTTATTATTATTAACTAGTAAACGCCCTGTCAAGCATGACGAAACTCTATGCTAGGACTATTCAGGGGCTGGTTTTAATGCTAGAACAATTCGTCTAAGTCTGAAGATAAAAGAGGGTATGTAAGTATAAGTTTCAAACAGACGAGATACCAACGTGCAAACAGATTTTTCCTTTGTTCTGTTGGTTCTGCAGGTGTTATGTATCAATAAAGCGTTCTATTCTTCTATTCTAATTCTATTGAAATTCGGTCTAGAAAGCGTCTGATTATCGTTATTAATTATTTTCCACGTTTTCCTTGAATGGGAGGTAAAGGTTCGAATTAATAGAAAATGCTCAACTTTCCAGACTCATCACAGCAATGGAAGCTTATGGTTGGCGTATATAAAAATGGTTGAAACATTTTGTTTATCAATTTTATCAAGATTTTATTATTTGTTCCTGTGATTATTATCATAAGTGAAGTGAAGAGGATAAAAATTTTTAAATAAAAAAACTCGATTATATCTAAACGCAACAATACGGCGGAGTTTGATTGTTGCGAAATGAAACAGGCATTGTTAATTAAAGACTCAGTGGTCAATAGGAATAAAGTGGAATAGAATAGAATAGTTTTTTGATGCATAACACTTGCAACATTGCTAAACATTTTTACATTTTTTTACATTTACCAAACATTTTTAGAAAAAAAATGTACATTTACAAAACATTTTTTTTACATTTTTACAAAATTTACATCATATCACATACATTAGCATCTTCGAAGAACTCTCTTACCGAATAATAACATTTTTTTAACAAAAACTATTTAAATTTTTTAAAGAATACTACATGGTCTGTGGATAGTTTTTGTCTCATAACAATACTTAGTTTGTTGAATATCCTTCTACCCATATACTGACGGCTATTTTCAAATAATCTTAATTTGTGTATTGGATATCGCAGCATATTTTTTCCCCTTGTCTCATACATGTGGTCTGATTGAGCGGTTTTCAGCTTGTCAAGATTAGCACTGACGTAACACATGAGTTCATACAAGTAGTGAGACGCATTGTTACCATGTAGAATTCGCCCTTCAAAGGAAGAGATTCGTTTCGTTTCCATGATGTGGGAGTAAATGACTAGTTAATTGAACTATACTTGTCGACAAATTTTTAAATAAATGAACTGATTAAAATACACTATGAAACTTGTGTATAGCGGAACCTGTAAATAGCGGAAACATGTTCATTACGGAAATATTTCTCGGTCCCGATCTGCGGCATAAGAATCTCTATCCAGTACTTCGTATCTGAATTTTACGGAATTTTTCTGGCACCACGCGATTCCTCTTTCGACAATTTTCACTGTGTTACAACTCAACGAAGAAAGTGTTTTCATTCAATAATACCTCGTTAGATTCGACTTATCCCCGTCTCCCTTCTCGTGGGTATTTTTCTGAGGGTTTCAATTTTTCCTGAGTGCGGACTTAGGTTTTTTAAACGCATATAATATATCATTTTAACCCTTATAATATTCCGCCTTTATTAAGCTCAACTTCCCACACCTCTCTTGTTATCTGTCATGATAAAAGGTTAGATGTAAGAAGAAACTATAAAGTCTCAATCTCACCCTTAAATAAATAAGTATTATTATTATTATCATCAGCATCATTATTTTGATGATGATGATTTTGTTACTATCATTTTGTTATTGTTGTTATGATTAACTAGTGAAAGCCCCGTCAAGCATGATGGAAATCTATTTCATTTAAAAATATATCTGTTATCATATATATGAGTGATCCTTCTAAGCCAGAAAATGTCTGTCGTAAGATCATAATAACTAAACATAATTACTACCGATTTATAGTTTATTTGATCCCGGATAAATCTCGAATAAATTTGCTGGTTATTAAATAATTTTACGGAATTATAGCCAAATTCCGAAAAATTAAATACTCGATTTCTATGAAAAGTATGTGTCCGTGGAATTTACAGAAACTTTACAGCTTTAAAAGCTCTTTGGCGTTGATATTTCGTTCGTCTTCCATTTTTTCGCCATAACGTTTCTTCGTCATATTTTACACGCGAAAAACTAACGTATAAATTTTTCTTAGTAAATCGGCTTGCTTAAGAAATACTCCTGCTATTAATTCGTAGTGGCCTTCCTTCATATGGCCTTTCCTTTAATTTTAAAATCAGATTTTGATTTATCCTTCATTCCCCGAAATAGGATATCATATTTATACGGAATGTTTCTAATTTTAATTAATTTTCCATTTTTAACTGCATTAATACCTATGAACTGCTAAAGGTTTATTAAAATAAATTCTACATTACATTATCCTGCAATTACATTATCTTACAATTACATTATTCTACAATTACATTATCCTACATTTACATTATCCTACAATTACATTACATTATCCTACAATTTCTTCAGAAGTAACGATTCATTATTAGCGATTCAATCTTGATCAATGTTCCTATCTTCTTTTTCACACTTCAATTGCAGTCAAAACTGAATTTTAAAATATACACCTTCTTACTACACCTGTTTTCTGAAGGAATTTATATAAACCTACCTTCGGTATTATAAGGTATTTGAATCACGAGGAAGTTATAACAGAATTATGCATCATCTGAAAATGCCCGAAATTTCAAGTAAATGCAATTTACTCCGTATGTGGTAAAGTATTAATAAGTAACTATGGTTACTTCACACAGTAATTTTCTTATATACCTTTTTAGATACTTGCTACCATTTATTAGTTAATGGAATATTTGAATCGTCTTTTAATGAAGAATGGAGGAAAATTCATCTTTCATTTACTTTCTTCTTGTTCATAGTTTTGGTAATATGAAAGCTGCTGAGGTATGAGTAATGCTAAATAATGGTATTCATTTCTGTCCCCCCTAATGGAATGCCATGAAAAGTGTTACTGTGCTGAACTTCTTAGACTTAAGTTTTCCACTTATATCATTATGACTCACTGACGAAATCAGGCGCAAAGTACCTCAACCCCCATCATGCCAAGTAAGCCTTATCCCCTCTCCAAACCCATGGGTGACTAATCGCGCAAGAAGTAACGACCAACCAGCCTTCAAGCAGATGACTTTACAAACAGACTTATCTGCGTTATTTGTTCTTTATTATCTGGAATCGAAATAGATAACTCTGTTATCTATTATTTTTAATATCTACGAATTATTTAACTTGTTTAATGGCCCTATACAAAGGAAATGGTTGGGTAAAATATTGAGGGGAGAATGATTGCTAGAGAATATGATTGAGGGAAGATTACAGGGGAAACAGCGGAGGGGAAGACAAAGACAAAAGTTGTTAGATGATATAAAGGGTGGGTTAAGTTACCAGGAAGCGAAAGAAATGGCGTCGAGTAGGAAATATTAAGGCACATGAACCTACCGAAAAATAGAACATAATGTATGTACGTATTGGTCCTAGTGCTGACCTAATATGCAATATTATTCAATGTCCTAAAATATTTGGTAATGACAGAAACTTTGTAATATTCATTTGTCCTCTGACTCGAATCTTTTTATGGTATTTTCCCACTTATGGAAAACAAGTTTAAAGCTCTGTTCCATGCTAAATCCTTCAACAAAATCTCTTAGAGATCAAACTTTAATCTTTACATTTTTCAAGCTATCCCTTCAATCATAATGTATTGGACTCTTATTCTAAATTCTTAATTTGTCTGACGATTAATATTCACCTCCATCACTGTTGTGGTCAAGAAAACACTGACGGCAGCTGATTTACCTTGCTTATACAAGGTATCCCTCTACATCAACGTCTACATATTTACAATGTGAGTCGCTTTTCGGCATGTGGCAAAGGTGCTTGAATCATAATACTCCTTCAATGTAGAGAAGGAAGGTACGATTGTCAGCCTTACATTTTATCTCCTTCCTAATATCTCCGATTAAAATCCATATGATAGTACGGAATATAATAGGTGTATATCGGCCTACGAACATCTTTTGTTCCAATTCAAGAATATTCGTGTGTTTCGCCAATCTAATCCAACCTAATTCCATTATCTTGCAATTTAGCTACTTCTATTCCGTTGCTGCGCAAACTAATTTGTTTACAATTACCACAGAAAGCTTTCAAAGTTTAAGAGCATGTGGGTTATTGTATATTAAGTATTTACCGTCTCTTAATGATTATTGTTGTATTTTCGTTTACGTCAGTGACTTATTTTGTTACCATGGTGTTATTTCTTACCTAGTAACCGCGAAGTGAGGCCACACTTTAGATGTTTTGTCCGTTACGTTTACGGTTTACGTTCATCTACATCTACATAAATACCCTCCAAGCCTCCTTTCGGCGTGTGGCAGGGGGTGCAAACACCAAGCCTTCGAGTTACCTCTTTAGCTTATTGTTGTCGCGCATTGTTCGCGGAAAGAATGAGTCCCTAAAACGACTTGTCCTCGCATCTATTTCTCTTATTTTACTCTCATTTTCGGATCTGCCGAAGTAGCAGGGGGGTCGCATAATACCGATTACGTCTTCCGCAAATCTCTGAATTTATCAAGCAATCGCAGCCTAACGTCTAATTTCCTTTCTTTCAAGAATTCATCATAGAGCCGATAGTTTCTGACCTTACTCTTTAAATACAAATCCTCTTCCTAAATGGAATTCTTTAGTTTCATCTGTGATATTGAACACTGCAAAGTGCCTCCGAGGAGGAGAGAGATTCGCCATGTTGATCTGACAGCGATTCCCATGACAGAATCACTTGGCGTGCTCGCCCCACAGGGTATAAAGACTCCTTTGCAGCAACGGCACTGCAGACGTTGCGTGGGCTTACCTTCGTCTGGCCACAACCTATTGACATTTTTAACACGGGTGACCTTACAAGAGATATTCCTTGTTTACGTCGCAAGTTTAGGGAAAATACGAAATTATATTCTGCCTTTGAAAAGTCAGAAATGGTTCGTCAAAAGGGGGATTCTTGTCTTACTTTCTGACTTCAAAGCTGGAATTAGTTTTTACTTCGCGTAACCTCTATGAAACGGCATATCATTCAGGTTCATTGGTAAATTAGGATGGGGTATTTATTGTTTTCGGATATTTCAGTAACAAATTTCGGTGATAGATGGCTTAAGTATTTCTTGTTTCCTTAAATGATAATAATAAGCATTTATTTCGTTACAATTACGTTCAGTTGCACAGAAATAAACTCTGTATTGAATTGGTAACATGTCCAAAAACAAAAGGGTATAATAAGTGTTTACAAGTTAAACAAAATGTAGGAAAAAATAAAATCAACACACTCACTGTCACTCCTCCTTCCTTAGATTACAATCGAACTGTTAATAATAATAATAATAAAATTTATTTATCCTAAGACATACATAAGTACATACAGGACACGTCAAAAACAAAATTTTACAAATTTAACCGGTATAACATAATCACATTGATGTTAAAATGAGTTTTGGCGAATTACATAATTTAAATTACATTGTAAATTACGTAGTATAAATTACATTACATAAAATACATAACATAAAATGCATTACATAAATTACAGTATTTAAATTACATTAAATAAATTACATCGGCTACATTAATTTGTATGAAATTACACATCTTCGTATCACGCCGTTGTTTACATAGTAGATTATTACATGAAATTAACAAAGGGGCTTGACACTAAAATATTACAAATATTTTTACGACATTGCCGTTGTGTGTGAACAATCTCTCCTTAAACCTAGCAAGATATATCCTACAAATGATCCTTTGGGATGATTGAAGTAATGGAGGGTACAGTACAAGGAACAAGATCGAGGAAAAGACAAAAGCTGTTGTATAATCCAAAGAATGAGATAAGTTCAGGTCTGCACAGTTTGCAAGCGTGGAAGGGTCGCATTGATATGACAAAAAGATATTGCGGGCCGAATATGAAGATTATTGGATATATTCCCGTTTTTCCACGAATTTACTAACAATATTTAAACATAAAATCGCTAATAAATCACTGATTATATTCCATTTCAGGTATAATATTTTCCCAATTTGATATTCAATGAGAAGTCGATATCTTTTAAAAGTATGGCAAATTCTTCAATATATTCATACTCATGTTTCAAATAATTAGGGCTTATTTAGAATATAAATTCCTACATCCATTCAGGGGCGAACCATAGCATACCGTACCTTGTGCTGGTATAGGTTATCAAAAGGTAAAGATATGTGCAGCAAGCAGGAGATTTCCAGGTTAAGGAACCTTTAACACACTCTAATGATAATGATATTTCTCATTTATTCTAAATCTTTATTGTAAATCGGTATGGTTTATTAAAACTGTGAAGCGGCACAGTTGTATACTATATACCTCGTAATATACCATCAAAATCATACTTTCAATCAAAAGAACATTTGGCAATACTGTGTCTCGTAATGCAGTCTCATACTATGCTAAGTGGGTTCCAAAAAATTCCATTATTCTTGGAAACAGCAATTTTTTTCCGTTCATCGACGACCTACAAAAATAAGGCGGTAAATGCAAAACTCTTATTGTGTGCACCGTAACTGAACCCAGTCGCCCACCAAGAAGGTTGCTACGGGCTTATGCACCCCCAAAGATTTCCCAAGCAACTCCTTAACAACCCAAATCTCCAAGGCTTTAGCAATACATTTCCATGTAAATACCACTACTTTATGATGACAAATAGTTAAGTACACTCTACAATTGGAATGGAACGTTGTTCGACATATTACAGACTTAAAGATAAGCTCTCCTAGCAACGATTATGGATGCAATCCTTTCACCAAATTTTTGTGAAATATGCTGGGGATTGTTCAAAAACTTTGAATGTTTGACTTGTGGCTATAGTAAACAGAATCTATCATTATGTCATGCTGTTTTTTTATATTTCATTTTGCTCTATGCTACAATACCACGGGTGAGCATAAAATACATGAGTGCTTGATAAAAGCAGTATAATGAAATCATGGGAAATCAGTTTCATAAGAGATATTTAGTCGCTAAAATTCTCCTCTGGATCTTTATGGATAGGTAAATAGATAGATATGGGTCAGTATTCACAGAATTTATTCAACCTTCGTGTATGAACTTCATTTTTGCATTTTCCGCCCAAATGCTTACCTTGTTGAATATTTAAGAAGGTTCATTATTGTTAATAATTATTAATAACATTCAGAATCATTACAAAGAGACCAGGTGGCAACTTCAATTACATATGTACGGATATCGTTAATCTTATATTATAGAGTGTGTGTATGAATGTTTGTCCGCCTAAACCTCGAGAACAAGAACTCGCACGACTTTCAAAACTTTTGAGGTTTACAAAGGTCTTCCCAATTATAAAGGTAGGCTGTTTTTATTCACCTAACTGTACCCGGTTCGATTCTAGACGCTTGAAACTTTTTCCATAAGAAATACATGTAAAGCTCACTTTTTTCGCTTGCAGGGTTTGCTTTCATTCGGAAATTAAATTTGAAAGTATAGCCGGTGGTTTGTGGTTGTTAACAACCGGTCCCCCGGACGACTAATTCCATTGTTACGTCGGAGTTCATTTTAGTTCACTTTCATCGCTTGCAGGGTTTGTTTCTTTTGCAAAATTAAATGAGAAAGAATAGTCGCATGAAATCGAGAAAAGCACCATGAGAAGGGAAATTGAATAAAGTTCCTTATTTTGGTCGTAGAATATTGTTTTCTCCTCAAAATTGCGTGAATTTTGATAGAATAAACGAATCTTTTCTTAGATTTTGAGAATGTAAACAAACCGTCCCCCTGACGACTAATTCCATTGTTGAATCGGAGCTCAAGAATGTTAATATTTTCCCGTTGAGAATCAACGGACACTTGAGGAAGTTTCTAATAATATCTTAGGCTTTACATTCCAAAGCGAGTACATAAATGATAATCTCTGCGCTTAGCACCATATGTTTTAAAGGAATCGGAAGCAATACGAACTATGAGTGTAGAATAGCAATTATAAAGTTTGCAAGTCATGCAGTTCTGTATAAGGACTATTGCATCATATACTTCCCATTAGTGTTGTTAAAAGTGCTTCGACATCTGAGGTAATTTCGCACGTGATCTCCCACCGGGAATCGAACCCGGGACCGCTTTCACCATAGGCTAGAACACGCTACACACTTGGCTGTGTGGAAATCCCTTAAAAGTTCTATCTTTCGGGTTCACGTACCTAAATATTCCCCTTTTTGTAACCATTTTCATTATTTTCCTGAATTATCCCGCTCTTTATATCATCCAACTATTTTGACTGTCTACTTAATTGTTTTTTTCACTAGCATTCTACCTTCTTCATGCTTTTTGGCAAAATATTCCTTAAGTCTGTCACGTTACTTTTAGATGAATCCAACCATCTCAAATCTTTCCCGAGCTTATTCGATGAGAAAATGGATTGTACACGGGAAAGAACGTTCAGCACGCAAGCATTATGTTTGACTGTTACGTTATTTTGCTTGAAATTAAAGCTGCTCATGCACAATTACAGATTACAGAATGCCCTGTGGTCCCCATAAGTACAGCACAATTATGAATAACACTTCTCGATGCATTCAATCATGGGTGACCAAAATATAGTAAATACCACTATTTAACATCACACATACCCCTGTAAATGTTACACCATTACAGCCGTAAACCAGCCCGCGACAACAGTAAATGAAAGGTCTATTTCTTTTCATCCTGTTCCCGAGAGACGATTGAGAATATTCCATGCATTGTCTCTCCAGTCCAAATTGTCTCCAGTGCAATCAAGGTATATTCAAAGAGCACCGCTAAGTAATTTCCTAAAAATCGTGATGTAGAAAAATAGGCTTGGCATACCTCGAGATGTGAAATCACTTATTAAAGAGGGAATCCCGAAATTAGTCAACAATGTCATGATGTACAACAATGTCACAACAATTGTATCTGATCTAGGACAGACTGACCATGCTAAAGTGCATGTCATTAAGAGATTAAGGGTAAAAATGTCGTTAAACCTGTCGCAAACCGAAATTTGTGCCACAATTTACGTCAAATCGGTATTGCAGAGAGCCTTTAAACCGTCAATATCGTGGTTAATGTATTATTTTATCGAGGACTGAAAAAAACAGCATTTTTTGCATTAATGTGTAATTTCAGAAAAACTAAGTCTCGTTCGTTAAAGATTTCAACCGGATATCAATCTTCGATACTGTTCACTCATAAGCTATAGAGTAAACGGTGAACCTAGTATCTGTTAATGTAACATTGTTAAAGTTAGAAAAAAGCACACTCAATGATTGTTGCCAATAATTATAGTCGCAACAATCTTTCTCGACAGTAGGCAGTTGTGCTGGTGATTGTTCTATTTTCATGTGTTAAAAGCAACAATATCAAGAACTGGATGCAGATTTCGATGTTTTTGAAAACGTTAGTGATTAAAATAGCGTGGTTTAACAAGATAAGTTTTGCCTGCTTTGCAATAACATTACATGATGAATTCCGTTTATTTGCCTAAGAATTCTTTCTCTCAATTCGCGATTACTGCAAGAAAATAACGTTCCCAGGGCAAGTTAATATTCTCTTTAAGGTACCCCTTTATACGCGTGTTTTTATTAATAAAATAGTGATCTTGAATTCAGGTTAAATTTAAGCCCGTCACATAGTTTTCCTTTATATCCAAATATGTTTAAGATGGAGGTAGGCTTGGAAAATAAAATTTTCGTTAAATAGCAATATTATTAGTGTCTCGATTTGAGGGAAGACATATTTAACACTCCAACCAAGATCGCCAAGGTAATTTCCCATCGAGCAGTAATCAAGGGTTTGGTTCTGAAATCCCGATGGATATTCTTCGGAAAATTCCACAGATTTCAGGAAATAATCCGGTTTTTATCTTCGGTCTATGAAGGATCCGGTTTAAAGCAATATTATTAAACGTGATTATCCTTGCTAAAGATCGTATGCAAAGGATTAATCCTGTCTTCGTTACATTATGTTTGTGGCACACTTCATCACGTAATTACCCCTGATTTCTACGTTAGTTATGAGTACTGCATATAGAGCAACAAGTAATTATTCAAATCATGCAATAATTACTACATCAGCACGTCCAATACGTAATTAAACTATGGCAGGGTTGGACCGTAAGGTGTTTCCCATGTCTGTATTGAAGATTTTAGAAATTTTCAAAAATTTAAAAAAAATTTCGTCAAAAGAAGATTTTGTCAGTTGAGAAAAGGATATTGATAAAACATTTTCCTAAATCTTAAAATTTGAGACTTTTCATTTTACCTACAATTTTATTTTTCGACCGATAAATTGACATTAAACGAGAATTTCCTCGACCAAATATCGATTTTCTTACATTTTTTACGAAATATTTGCATCATTCGTCGAAATTCTGAATTAGCAAACGTTTTCCCCCTAAAGCCTCTCCATTAAATGCTGAAACGCGAACACAAATAAGGGAGAATGGGAAAAATCCGTCAGAAAAATTATGCTCCGCCCAGTGATTCCAATTTCCCTCGTGGAACAGCAAGTCGCTCGAGCCATCTGTAGGCGCTCCCGGCAACTACGTGGAGGTTCTCATTAACAACTCAGTCGATGCCGCCATTTTGCCTTTGAAATCCCTCCGCCGAGTTCCTGCTTGTGATTACTTTTAGTTTGTGTCGAGCAGCCATAGTCGTGAGTTACCGCGGTATTATTGCTCACAGAGTCCGGTCGAGTTTTCTCAGTGCTGGAATCCACCAGGAAACCTCGTGAACATGAAAATTTTCTGAGGAACTACATTCTTCTTTGATGAGTTTTCATAGCCATGCGCCAACACCATTCCCATTTCCTGTCTTGTGTAACCTTTGGCTGATGCATTTTATATGCCTCAAAGATGGTGCAAATAGGGCCGAAATGGAACATTAATTGCGAAATCCACTTCGTAAATCATGACCGAGGGATATGAAGAGTAAGTAGCTTCCATTTTTATCGATCTTAGCGTGTAAACAGTTATTTAAATCGGAGGATTTGTGGATAGGTCCTCGCATGCAGCGAGCTTGCCTCCATTTTCCCTTGGTTTTTCCCTTTGCTTTAGTGTTATACTTGGTCGAATATTTATCTGCGTGCCCTGACAGCTCACACTACGTTTCTTAATTTATTTTTTCGTGTGTTCGAATTATGCCGTGTGTGTTTGTGTGTGAAAAAACCGCTGGAAGTAACACAGTTAGCTTCCACTTTGAGCCATTATTACTCCTTTCTGACACATGAAATCAATGAGCTGAAGGTTTCATTCATAACTACCTATGCCACTTCCATGTAAGAAGTATTCACCTTGCCGGCAGTGTTAATCCTACTTCTAATTATAATTTTAATTTATGTTTATACGCATCGGTGGAGGGTAATAATTCAACCCATAACAAAACATTACGCGAATTGCATTGTAATTATTGCTCGTATCGGTAATATTTATTTTCTTTCGTGTGCGAAGTTATTTATATGACCGATTTACTGCTGATTATGCTTCGGATGTGTAAAACAAGTTGTTGTCACGTATTGGCGAATGCGTTGTCAGGGTTGTGTGTGTTTGAAAAATCATAACAATTTCGGAATTGAAAAACAAAAAAGTTACCGATTTTGTAGACATTTTTGCATTTGGTTGAAAATCCGTGCATGTTATCTAGCGTGAATTTTGTGAATTGTTTCCCGTGGCGTTGAAAACGACAATATTTCAATTTTGTGCATTATCCGCTATAAAACAACGTATGGGCGTTGAAGCAGAATTTTATTATTTTCGAAATTTCTCGTGTATTTGTGTTTACGGGGTAGGTTTTATGGACGATTTTGTGTACATTTTTTTTGATTTTGAGGTTCGTTGGGTCGTAAATTATTCCTTGAATCCCTGATTTTAATTTCTGAAGTCGTCAAACAATTAGCTACACTTTGTTTGTTGGGTCTTTTCATTGTTGTGTCTAAACATTTGAAGTCCTAGTGTTTGCCTCGTTATCTCCCATATCGAAGTTTATTCTCCCTCTTACACATTCCTTTTTGCAGCCTCTGTGATTTTTACGTTGCTCCGTACTGTGATCAGTGAATGTGAATCGAAAAAGTGTTGGTGGATACAATCGAAGAGCAGCTGTCGTAATAATGAAGCAACAATATCATCGAGCGCTGCTGATTATTGTGAAGGAAGTCCGTCCTCAGTTGACGACGGCTACGTCTCGTGTGTTTCGTACTGAAAGTTGTGCAATTGGTGTCAAGTTATGATATTGATGTACCCGGATCAATGGAAAGGCGACACTGCAGGATTGTTTGCCCCCTGAATAATCTCCAGCCCTCCTTAATCAGTGCTTTAAAGTTTTGGTATCGATCGGTTGTTTACCGAGGTAATTTTCATAAAGTCCATTGTGCAGCAAGTGATAAATGTCCGTGCCATTGTTTTGTTATCACCTCCGGCTGTACCTTTTGTGATTCCGAATGTGTCACAGACGTTTGATGTTACCCCTCCGTGAGGTATGTCAATGTCAGGATTGAGTCATACCCTTAAGGACCTATTGATCTCGCCTCAATTAATAATCTCATTGTTTCTCTCGGTGTTACTATAGTGATAAGGTGGGGCCTATTGTTTGTTTCAATTCCGCATTTATTTGTTTTTTTACCTGGAATTCTGTAAATCACGCGATGTCGAATGCGCATTTGTGCCGTTTGTGGGATTCCTCACCTGTAAAGATGTTCCATTTCGCCGATTTTCCGGCTCAGCCTATCTTGTAGCATTGTTGGGAACGTTGTCGTCTCCACCCCTGTATTGTTGACGGTTCCGTGTGGCTAATTAAGGTTTTCCGTTCTCGTCACGCCGATCAGTGAAAAATACTCGATGGCTTCACATATTGTCAACGTAATTTCGGATACGGAGTGAATTCTTGCGTCACACTGAGCATCCTTTCCTCAGGTTATCGTTTAGTTTCTCGTAAATCGTTGCGTCGGAAACGCTCGTTGATTGCTGTGAAACTCAGTCGAATTTTTTAAACATGCGTTTGTTTAGGTTTATGTAGTAAAAGGTTCCATTGTTAATTTTTGTAACAATGTAACGCATCGTCGATTGTTGAAAGAGGCGTTCTCGGTAGGTACCATTGTTGGGTGCACCGGAACACGGCTATCCTTTCGTCACATTCATTTGTTTATATTTTCCCTCGAGCAACGATTGGAACCTGCGATATCTCGAATTTTCCCCCATCTTGAAAAAAAAATGCCCTCGATGGCCGACACATTCTCTTCATTTCCTCCAAGTTGGTCTGTCGCGGGCAGCAGACTTTTTTTCAAAGGGAGCCGAAAATATGGGAGAGAAAAAAGAAAAAAAATTCCCTTTCTTCCCTCAAGAGGACATTCCACGCATCGGAATTCCGAACACCGAATCATGCGCCCTCAGCGAGTCCTGGGACGCCGTCAACACTTGAACCAATCAAGGCGAATCTCAAGGCGCGTGGTGTTTAGGAAATCGATTAATTCGAACGAGGACGCAATGGTCTGGTTTCGATGAATTTACTCCGTTGCGAACGGGAGGAGGTGTGCTAGGATTCCTCCATGGGTCATCTAGGTGTGAGTAGGGTTGGTCGCGGGGGTTCTGGGCCTCGGCGAACGGCTGGTGCTCCTTCAGGGCGTAGGACCTTGTGAACCAGAACTGTGTTGGGATCTGCCGTCTTTCCAGCCGTTAAACCCACATTTCAAGTCTCAGCTGTAGATTCCTCATTGTTGCCTCCTCCTAGATTCATCATTGTTGTCGTAGATTCATCATTGTTGTCTTACCAACGCCATTGTTGTTGCCTCATTGTCACACACACCTCCTTATCGAGCTAAGCTAACTCCCGTCGTTGCCCATAAAAGTATCCGTATATAAAGATTGTCGTTTTCATAACTCCGTTCTTTTAGCATCTATTTATTTGCAAATTCTCTTGGTTACGCAGTACGCCAACAATATTTTGGTCGTGGACGCGTTAAATTGCTGCAAATATGGCTATCCGCGGCTATTATTGAGGATAAGTACCATTGATCACTTCAAGGCACGACAATGACCCTTCCAATGTTGAGTCATCAATTGTCTAGCTTCCGCGTGTTATCATGTAGTCAAGGGCATCAAAGGTTTACCTTGATTCGAGTTTTATTGCTCGTGAGTGCTAAAGAGGTTGAGGTCAAAGCTCTGCCTACATACATTCAATTGCGTTTGCATATTCACGTGCATACATTGTTGTGCACATTGTTATATCCCCAACAATAGCCGCGACAGTTCGTTCGTTACAGCCCATTGTTGGAATACATTGTTGTGAATACTGTCAGTTGCCCTAGTTCACCTGCTCCTATCGATAAAAGTAGTAATCCGTTATCAACCCATTGTCTGACATGGGCATTGCAAGCGAACATTCGATGCGTTCAATTCCTTAATGTTTTACGTGTGGCGGTAGGCAGTTTATCGCAGTGGGAGCGGTAAGGAATAATTGTGTCGTCCGGGAATGATCATGTGATGTCGTAGAGGTCAGGGGCAGCAAGGGGGACTCTTTCCATCGCCAACATCTACGCCCGATCAAGTTTCTTGCTTTCGGCTGTGGTTTATTCGAGTAGGATTTGTGAATTCACAGAATATTCATGGCAAACCCCGAATGAATGACAATATTGGTTGCTATGTAAAGAAATGTTGCGATGAATTCAAACTCCCTACTCTACGTGCTTAGGACCCTTAGGAACGAGTGCGTTATAGACTCTTATCGTTTTAATTATTACGTCGAATGATGGAAATGTTAAATTTTCTCGTCACAACTCGATAGAGGCTTTTTTATGCCGTTTTCATCTCTCTGTTGTGGGTGTGAATTATTTTTACGGGTTTACGTCCTTTGAATATGATTGATTTGTTACGTAGTGCAGAATATATGTATTGTATTGTATTCATGTGTATACTCGATTATTTCAGCTACGATTCATCCCAAAGGATAACTGTTTTCCTTCTGCTCGTAATATTATTAACCCCATCGTCATTTATTAGTCCAAGACGTTATTTCTGTTAATTCACTTCAAAAACTTTCATGTCTAATTAGTGTTCTGGGTTTTTCCCTTGAATTGGTTAATGATTTGGTTGTGAATACACATACGAAAAATTGTTACTTCATCGATTCTGTTTCCGTGATTAATGCAATTTCTGGGTAATCTGCTTTAAAGCGAAATATTTTTAAATCTAGTTTCACATCCGTTTTTGAAAATAAGGTTCATAAGTGGATTTGCGACGCTTTCTGCAAAGGTTCGCCTAGATATCCAATTATTTCGGATTTATGTGGTGCCGTAGAGCAAATTTGCATGATTTTCGTCGAAATTCCGCCCCGATTGGCCAACATTTTAGGTTCTACATCCGATCTAGATTAAACGGTTAGATTCACAGTTATATGTCCGAAGGAGCATAAAGGATTGGTAATTTTATTCATTGCTAAATTAGGATTTACGCCTTCGTGAAGGAATGAATGCACTCGTGCTGTTTTCTCTTGTTCAAGACATGTTTTGATAGAAAAGCAAGCAACTGATTCATTCCCCTTGCTTCACTCAGCGGAGGGTATTAATGTATGATTTACCATCACAAATTCGTACAACCATCAGAATTGGAGCGTAAGAACTGGCGTCTGCTATGGGTTTCACCCTTTCGCGAAATTAATTTTTGGATGTTGATAATTATGCTTCGGTATCTTCAAAATTTCATACAAATTTGCTTATCTTACATTCAAACTCTCTAAATTGTTCAATTGCAAGTGTAACTGTCGTTTTTCTTTTTGTATTGAAAATATAGTACGTAATTCGTTATGTAAATCAAATCACTATGCATAGGAACCTTTTCATCCCTGAGTTGGTTTTGTAATGTAGTTTAAAAGACTTTAATTTAATTCGCTTTAATTTAACTCGCCAAATACAGCTTTTTTTTTAGGGATTATGAGCTGGTAAGATTAAGGGAGAGATGAAGGGCAATTTTAGGTTTGAAAAATGAAGGAGTCAGTATAAGCTAGTTTTGAGTGAATTTATAGGCTAATTGTAGACCTCGAAAGGTACTGCCAATCTTCCTTATTTATATTTAGAAGCTTATTGTTGTCTTGGTTGACCTTCCTACAGTTTCGGCATAAGTTATGTGGCCGCCCTGAAGATACATGAACTCCCTTAAATTCGATTGTTGTGTCGGTTTTTACCTACGTCGACAATATCGAATTCCATTGTTGTATTGTAAATTTTTCGTAATTCGGCAATTTAACATTGTCATTCGATGAATCTCGGTTGTTTAATTATCAATTAATGTAATTTTTTCATACCTAGATGCTACTTACTTTTTCGTATCAACGTCGTGTAATAAACAGGTGTAGGTTTCCAAAACTCGTTGTTGGAAGAGCTCTAAGTTACCAAGAAACGAAAGAAATGGCGTTGAATAGGGAATATTAAGGGGCATGAACCTATCAGAACGTAGGTTCGTAAACACTTATGTATCATCCCCCGTAAACACTCATGTATGTAGGCCTCTAAACCCTATACAGTATCTCCTCTTTTGATCCCTGATGCGGTCGTCTCGCTAACTACCTATCTGTGGCGGCCCTGCAGTAGTTCCAACACAACGTTTTGTCATCTACCGTTTTCTCCATAACGCATTAATAGAAAAGATACATCGTTTGAAGGCACGGGACTCGGTAGAAATCCGCGCGACACTTAGTCCAATTTCAGCTAGGTTATTAAAGACGACCTCGCAAACGTAGAAAGAAATTAACCTTACTCCTTTCTAGAGACCTGTAGGGATATCAAATCTTTCTAGCCACTAGTTTCTAGAAAATGTCTTTGATTAGGTTTAGCACTCGCTGCTGATTTACGGGCATTATTAATTTGTTGTATGATTCGATTTAACGTGTCGAATCTGGTTACATTTGAGTCTTATTAAATTTATGGATTTATTGTTGCGGTGTTAAGCGGTATTGTTACAATAATCGCTCAAAGTAAGCTATTGTTATATCAGTACCGCTAGCAACACTTAGACGATCATGTACTGCAATTATGCCATATGGTTTCAATCATACATGGCTCTGTACCGGTTTGATTATACTTGTGGAGCTCATTTGTGAGCATATCCCAGCAGAAGAGTAATATCTCATCGGTTACCATGACCACGGGTTCTTGTAATCAAGTTCCGTTTCCTTCTCAACATATTCGGGTCCGCAGTTCGCGCAGGCTCCCATGTAAGCCCCTGCCTAATATTATACCTGATGCCCGAACCCGCGCTAACGCTATGTACAGCGAAATGGTATGCTAATAAATGCAGAGAATAACCATTCACTTTTTCTTGACCACAGAAAAGCTTGGAATTACGAGACCGACGTAAAAATTCGGATATTTTTTTAGCTCCCTCCCGATCTCCCTCCACCATTAAAAACGTCTATAAAGAAAACGTATTTTTCGTTCAGATTATAACGAAGGAAGAGTTCCTTATGGCTTGATGGTCATCGTTCCCTTGCAAGGGACAGTATTTTTGAGATTTTCGTAGCTGTACTCGAGAAATTCCGTCAATCCTTTTACATACCATCTCATACGCACCCCGAAGGAAATTTCGCTAAGTTACAGCGAATGCGTTATACTTTATAAGAATTTATAAATATGTAAGCGTTCTTAAGGTTTGAGAGACACGCTTTTCACTTTCTAAAACCATAAACCGCAAAATAATTCAGTCAAATCACCATGGATACATCGCGATATGTATGTCGTCCTGTGGTGGTATTGTTGCTGGCATGTCTCACACAGATTCGTTTCAAATATCAATCGAAAACCGTCCCAAGAACATATTCAAAATAAAGTCAGCGAGTTGTGAGTCTCGGTTGTTTTCATTAGTCGATTAAATTCCTTAGTGATTATTTGTTAGTGGTAAGGTAAGCTGGATTTTTCGATCATGTGAGTGGTAGTAAAATGGGGAAGTAACCGTGGAAAAGGTGGTTGAATGTAGTAGATAATAACCTTAAGACAAAAGAGGCACTACGTTTGAAGAATAAAAGGAAATGCACGAATGGATGTGTGGATGTTTTAGACGCACGGTTGAGTAAGAAGTTTCTAGTAGAGTTGTTTTGCTTCTCTTATATGGACTTGTTCCGCTAATAGTATTCTGGCTCAGTGAGGAAAGCAAAGGCAAACTACCTCACTCCTTATCTTGCCTAGTAAGCCTCATTTCCCTCTCCTGGCTCCTAGTAGCTAATGGTGGAGGGGTTGAGATCCCAACCGGTCCTCGGACAGAATACTTTATAGACAGACGCTGTGAGGCTGCTATAAAGTGGGAGACTTTTATTGTTTAAACAATTGAAATCCCTTTCATTACATAATTTTATTGGAGGTTCACGTCATTGTTAGGACCAATCGTTGTTATCGTTGATTTACACTTCATTGTTAGCCGTTCTTCGTTAAGCCGTTTCTTTCTTTGTATTACTCTATCGTTGCCTTAATTAGGAGAATAAATAAATGAGGCAATTGGGACGTTTGCTGTAATTGGGGAAGACGTGTCTGTTGCTACGTAAGCGGAACATCTTCGATGAATCGTCTACTTAGTTTTTCGTAGCAACCAATTCGCCTCCTTAGCGACGGAAGTGCAACAATTAGTCTCATGCGTTCCCTCGTCCACCAACTGCCGCTTTCTTCACTTTTCTGGATTTTGCAATTCTTGCCGAATCATTGCCGGAAATGGAACTCCCCCCGAAAGCTCGGGGTGGCTGCCAAAGGGAGGCCGAAAGTGAGTATATCCTGGAATAAGCATAGGCAGGACAGATGGGGAGCAAGGGCCAAGGGGAAGCGTAAGACCGGAAGTTGAGGGTGCGGGGGAGGTCTCCCTATCTGTTCCCTTCCCTCGCTGCACCCATTCCTTTCATTCAACCCGCTCATTCACTCGCTTTTGCCGTCGGAGGGGGATGGGGGGGGGGAGGGGGGGTGCATTGCCTCTCTTTTGGATTGCCACGTTCTCATGAATGAAGTTTCTCTTTCCAACCCCTCTCTTCTGCTGCTAAGCGGCGCGGTCTATCCGTGCAGGAGGCACTTGGCCTGCATAATTCTTTGTTTTCGACGCTAACTCCCTGCTAGCTGCCAACTTTTAGGATTTTCCGGTTATTCCCCGCGCAGCAGCGCTTTCCAAATTGTACGCAGCGGAGCACTAATGTGAACTATTAGTATGCCGCATCGTGTCCAAGAATAGCCTATATCCCAGGGTTACTAGACGTGACGTAGTGATGTTAATAATCAGGACTTTGTTGGGAGAATTTTAGTTATAAGAAACCACTCTCACTCGGTTTCGATCACAATCGACCATCCCCTTTGCAGGATTTAAGCTGTGAACCTCGGTGTTGCTAGGTAACCAGTCTAACCCACATGCTACCGAGGCTGAAAATATGGAATAGATAGATAGGTGGACCATTTATTGGGGAGGTTAGGCCCATACGGGCCTCAAATACGGAAATGTCCCGTAATGTGTGGCCAGAAGGCTCACCGGGATACAATGGCCCTCATGCGTTTACGCATAATCATTGGATTCAGTCTATTTAGCTGTTGTTACTGGTTTAGATGAGGCACGTCAGCTTGTTCCAAATATCCCCTTAAGGATGAAATGCGCCTGGAAAAGGACCCCATAGCTTCCTGTAATTGTTGTTTCATTCCTTCGTCTCTTACGTAAGCCGTATTGTTGTCAATCATTGTTACGGGTTGCTATGTTACTTCCGAAGAATCACTCGTTATTTTTTAATTAATTTAAGTGCTAAATCATTGCTGGATATCTCAAATATTTGATTTATCACGTCATTCTTATTATTAAGTCATGCTCGATGCTGTTTTGCTCGAGATATTCACACAAGTGTTCGATTTCCAATCCTTGACGAACCATTGATAAATGCTGAAAATGCCATATCATGAAATCAGTTTCATGAAATATTGTAGTCAAGAAGTTGGGTATAACGTGTTTTCTGTGGTTTTTTCTTGAGTATATTTCTCTTCGATTGGTGTAAACATTATGTGATACAGGGAGCAAGCAGAAGAAAGTACGTACTACCTTAGAATAATTGCTCGCAGCTTTTCTACGGAACACGACCTGCATTCAGAAAACGGTGCCATCTGCCTTGCGGGTAAAAAGTAAACAAAGGTGCGGGAAGGACATGCGGGTGCCATCGTTAACCATTTGCATAGATAAAAGCTTCGAACTCCGAGTTGGACGCTCTTGCAAGGATTCTGATCCTATTTCACCTTCGGAATCGCTTCCTGTCCGAGAAACAAGTGAATTCGATCATGCGCGCCATTTCCGGTAGCGAATTTTGTTATGAATTGCAATCGAATCATACCCGAGGAACGGGAAGATAAAAATCTGCGACGTTTGTAATTGTTCCACGTTTCCATAGTCACTGTTTACTTTTTCTCGGTCACGATACGCTTCCGTTCACGGCGCTTTTTTTTCTTACCTGGGAGTTCGCAGGTTTCTCCGCCTTCGTGATTGATGAGGTTGGCCGAAGCAGGTATGATTTTTGGTGGGTTTCTGGTGATAAACCGTTTTGTCTTGCGCCCTTTAAGGCGACGAAAGCGCCCCGGGATTGGCCCGATGAAATTTCATCCAGTGCTCTCTTTCGTACGATTTCTTCTCCCTAGATGGCTGTAGAAAAATATGCGATGTAGCATTTATGACTCTTCAGTAGAAAAGTTTGTGTGCTCAAGTTTCCATTGTAGGTTAATTAATTAATCAGGTATTCGTAAGTGATTATGTGATTGGCTCGTTGTAATGTGGGTTGCGTACGTGAATCTTCGATTGTTGACGTTGTTAAGGTATGGGTTATTAAAAATAATAATAATAATCGCGTCTTTATTGGGCGAATAGTCCACTGTAACAATTAACTCTGCCGACGGACTCCAATAACCAACACTGATCTCGTATTTGCCTATTAGCTCGCTAACCTCTCTGATTTCACTATTTGGTAGTGTGTGGTTTGGTACCTATTCTATTTGGTGGTATTCTACCTTTCGGTGGGTCATATTCCCTATTCAGAGCCTTTTCTTTCACTTCTTGGCATCTTACCTTTATGTCATCTAAAATCTATTCATAACGAAGGCCTATAAAAGAAACGCGAATAATAGCAAGAGTACACAAATATAAAATCCTGTATTTTACAGCTTCCACAATGATACTTTTTTAATTGGGAAGTGTTCTATCTTGGGATGGGAGTTGTACAGATGAGAGAGAGAGAAAAAGAGTAGCATTGCCAAGGAGGCTTTCGAGAAACGAAAGGAGCTGATGAATTACGATAAAGGAATCAGGAAAAGATTGGTAAAATCCATTATAATAATAATAATAATAAAGGACTTTAATTATATGGAGTGTTTTGCTGTATGGGTGTGAAACGTGGACCTTACGAAAGGAGAACATCAAATTATTAGAGGCCTTCGAGATGAGGGTATGGCGTGGAAGGGTAAGTTTGGTTGCTAGAAAACCAAAGACAGAAGTACTAGAGAGTGTTTTAATTGAAGTAATTAAACATCGACTGAAGAAATGGGTGAAAGAAGAGGGATTCCTAAAGAATGTAATTGAGGGTAGAATAGAAGGGAAGACGAAGACAAATTTCAGATGACGTAAAGGTGTGAGACATATGTGGATAGAACAGATAGATATGGAACTTTCATTGGAGGTTGTCATCATCAGATAGGATTTCTATTTCATTATTATTTAATTGATCGCATCATGCAATGTCGCAAAAACAATATTTGAATAGCTGTTTAGTCCCTCGTTTTAATGCTCGTAGCCACGTGAATAGCCTTGTTTGCATTCAAGCTGAAGGATTCTTCTAGAATACGACTGAAGGGAAATTTTAGGTGTACGAAATCGAGTCATGGAATGTCTAAATGTTTTATTTGTTGGATTTGTCATTAAATTCAGTCAAAGATTACGATTTTGAAGGCCGATTTCATTCTAACGTAGATGCATGGTTTTTATTCGTGTCTCGGCATAACTTGTATGTAAACTTGGTCTTAGTTGAAAAAATTCTGCTTAGCTGTTAACATTGCTGATATTCAGATGAATGGCGCAATGCTTCCAAACATGTTTTGTTGTACCCTTTAATCTGTTTACTACCATAAACATATTCCATTGGAAAATTATAATGGGTGACCAAGCTCAGACATCTATTCCGTAACCAGAAATAAATCCGGTTACATTTTTTACATTAACATAAGTTAGATCAGTCGAGATTCGAACTCGGGACTTCTGCATTTGTGGGCTAGGGTGCTAACCGTAGCGCCACCGAGGTCCTATTTATTTATTTATTACGGGCAGTGCCCATTAATCACTTATCTGTCCAAGTATATTGGTTTTTATTGGGAGTTTATCGTAGTTTTGACTAAATTCATTTGCTAGAACGTATCCATGAGTAATCTCTATAAATGGGAAATTCAAGGAATAATAATTTCATTTGTTTCGCCCGTTCACACTAACTCGGGTCCCAAACTTAGGAGGCCCTCGCCTCTTGAAATACGGAACCTTTCACGTAGAATCACGTGTATCCGAGCTGCTGCCAGTCTCTCGCATGGTTTCGTGAATGATATCGGTTAATGGCGCGAGGTTTCTTATCAAGATCATTTCGGAAGGTTAAGGGAGTCGAATGAAATTGTTCTTTTCTCAGTCTGGGACTCATCTTATGCAGTTATCTTCTCCGTAATGAATTTCTCCCTGATAACGGTAGCCGAAACAATAGTTAATTTCGTATAATGCCAGTCGCATGACTTGGTGATACGATTGTTTTCTGACGTAATGGATCATTTCGTCTCTAAGAAGCTTACGCTTAGTTTGTTGATTATTGTCATGGATACCTACTGTCCGTATGCTGATGAATCCATTGTACGTTTACACGTGCACAGACCCGCGCCCAGGCTGTCGCCTTGGTGCGAACATAATTTTGCCGCCTCTAAGAATTAAATACCAAAACCATGCAGATTTGCTGCTAAAAATTATATTGTAAGAATTTGAAAAAACATTGTTTTCGACTTCGTTCCCCAGCTTACATTGGTCACAAAACATCAGTAACAATTACTTATGCATATTCCGTAAGCTGACGTAGTGGAGTTAATAGTTACGAGTTAACAGTTCATATTACTTTTGATTATCATTATCTAAGTAGCAACTATCACCGGAAGCCAATAAAACACGAAAAGTGCTATTTGCAAATTAGGAAAGACTCCGATCAATTCTCTAGAAAATATTTATTCCAAAACTTAAGGAGGTTTCATTCTTAGTTCTAGAAAATGTTTTATTGATTCCGATTCTTCGAATAATTCCACTGCAAAAATGTTCCTTTCTCGTCTTGAGTCATCTCTAATTCTTTCCTCTTAACGTTTGCCAATCTTTAATTTCACATTATAATCTTTCCTAGTGGTGTGTATAACGCAGAAAACAATAAATAATAATAATGATTTGCTACGCTTCTGTTGCCGCCCCAAAGATGCCGCCGCCCGGGATGCATCCCTTGCACCCATAGGGCGGCATGCATGAGCACCTTGATTGCCGACTTCTGGTTTGGTACATTTATATTAAATCATCGAGAGAAAATTTCGAAAAATTTCATGCAACAATCTTGTAGTCCTACATTTTACATGTTTCCTACATTTTCTACAACAATCGCTTTTCATTCCGCCTTTAAATTATCTCAGCGCAACACTTTAGAACGTAGCTCGAACACTTACGTTTTACATTAGTACCCCGAGAGCCGCCGTGTGGCGTATGGAAGGGGGTGTGAAAACAACGAACTCCCTAATTAGCTATCTGATTGGTATTCCTGATATCGCCTGGAAAAATATATCAGTAAAGGCTATCCATTCTCGCGAAATCTCTTTGACTGTTGAACTACTGGTTGGGGGTGTAGGCGTCGTTCATCCCTCATATTCTAATTAGTCGTTGTGTGTTCTGATGTAAGAGGCGACTAGCCACTGTGTCTTGTGTTTTCTGTTACCTCGTACGTGATATTGTATCTCCCTAACAACGTATCGCTTATTGTTGCCTATATTGTTGCACCTTTTCTGATCTTCCGTTCCGCATCGTTGTCTTCAATCGTGTGCATGAGAAGAATTTTCTTCCCGTATTTTTTAGGTTAGGATAGTAAAATGTTCCTCAGTTATTCTTGGTTGAATTCCATAGCTACGGTTAGTAGGTACATAGAAAGAACAACACTTGTGCAACGTGGAATTGTACACATTTTTTACTCATCAAGCACAATTGTAATGTAAAATTGTTGGCATTGTATTTTGCTTGGCGTTAAATGATTTTTTTTTTTGTTTTTGAAAGTATATTTGCATTATTTTTTACGTTACGAGTGATTTTTTACGTTATTAGTGATTTCAAGCAACCTATATTGCTTTCTCTTTAGTGTACTCCTATGATGTGACTGACAGAATCGTTCTGCACAGGTAGATTGTTTTATAAACGCGTTTCGTTACTATATTTTCCGTACATTGACTGTGAATTATTTGAGATTCTTTGTACGGGAGGAGGAACGGCAATTCCAGATGTTTCTCTTCATAATATTCATACCAATTAATGAGTGATTAATTAATCTTAACGTAAATAGGTATGTAAGCATATTTTAGGGTAGTAAATCCACGTAAGGATGTCTTTGTGGGCTGTATATATATATGGAAGGGTATGAAATCTTCATCGTTAGAGTTCTAAATTCTTAACGAAAGCTTCAAAGCTTGATTCATTTCCACTGCGAAACTCTCTCTCTCTCTCTCAAATTCACAATTAATGGAACGAAATAGGCTGTGAATATATTCAGCCATTGTCAGATTACCATCAGACGCATGTCGAGGCGGTACTTCGTCAGTTTTCGTGAAGTACTCGTGAACGATCTAAGTAATACTGAGAGTATTAATTTTTAAAGTGAGAATACATTATGCAGTTCAGTTACGTATAACGGTAGAGTAGCGCTAACTCTTTATCAAATGCGATTAAAAGTTGATTATTAGGGTCATTATGATGCGCTTTCGTGTACTTGATCCTCACCTCGTATTCTGCTTCAGTTGGGAAGCAAGGACAAACTACCTCACTCCTCATCCACGCTAGTAATCCTCATTCCATCTCCAAAGCATTTGATAGCTAATTTGGGAGGGGCTCTGGTTCTAAGCATTTTCACAATAATTACGGAACAGATGTACAGTCATAACAATAGAATAGAATATTACAATTAGAACGAAAAAAATGCTCAGCAGCTAACAATGGAATGTAAAAGAATAAGAATAACAATGGTCCCAAACAATAATGCGAGAATGGTGAAGTAGAAAAACGTGTAAGAAAAGCCATGAGAAATGGGTGGGATTTCAATTGTTACGCACAATCTTTTATTTCCAAATTATGTCAAGAGATGGTCAGTGGCTAGCTGTTTAAAACAACTACCCATCCGGAATACAGACACTGGGCTATTAAAACCACGTTTTCGGATTGCTTCACACGTATAAAGTGCCTTCGGGAATTACCATACCGTGCCGTTAGGCGTAAAAAAAACAGGTGCTTTTTCGATTGCTGCCCACACGAAGCCCACGTTCCCGGAATCGCCGAAGATTTTATCGCCGCATAATCGTGGTTTTTTCTCCCGATAGAGATCGCTCGCGTTTTCTTGGAAGAAATGGTCAGATCGGCCCAATCGCTTGGAGGAAGAGAGAAAACTCGTCCAGACATCGGTGGGAACCGTGAGGATGTTCCATTCTCTCCCCCCGACCACCCCATTAACCATCCGGAAGTGAGGTACCAGTCGCTTTCCGGTGCATGACAATGGGCGCCAAATTAGCCCCATCCTCCCCCTTCATCGCAAGCGTAGTGCTTCGCCAAAGGGGGTAGTCGCTCCTCCCTTAAATACCACGCTTTTTTGAGTCCTCAACTCGTTTGCCACCTGGTATCAACCTGGAGATCGAGTCTCCTCCACCGGCAAATGTCTCCGTAATTCAATTCCCTTACGAAATGGACAATCTTCTGTGTGCAGTCCCCCCCCCTCTCGCTCTCTCTTTTATACGGTGTCCATCTCTCTCTCTGTCGAAACTTCCGTGCTGTTCTATTTCCGGTCTCTCGTAATCCCCCCCGCCAAAATGCCCCACGTTCTGTCATTTGTGGTGTAAATCCATCAAATTCCGTTCCCACATCGACGAGTTGCCACATCCCGCTAATTTTTGGGTTTCCTCCGTAATTTCCCCCCGAATTTTCCAACCGTGTATACTTTGGTAGGAAATTGCTGGTACGCGAAAATAACGGACAGTGCAGTTTTCAGCCTGGAGTTTTGTGCCGATTTACAATGCTATGGAACTCAATTAATGTCCATAATATATGAATATATGACTCATCACTAGATTGTAGTTACCCAGATTTTTAACAATCCCGGGATGGGATAATTTTCGATCCCGGGATTATAATTTTTAGTCGAATTGACGGTGAAGTAGTACAAATTTATCTTTCACTTCCAAACATTTAATTGATTTCTAAACAGATGAATTGATTTTTTGTTTAAATCTTTCGCATCACTAGTAAAAACAGGTGAATTAATAACAAATTCATAACAAATGTCGCAATTAGGTTTATCAATAGTTTTATCGCAGTGCTTATAAATAGTGATAAAGGCATGCATCACGAGTGAGTAGGTGTGATGAATGACAGTGCATAATTGTCTGATTCTATTCGGTAAGCAAGTGAGTTATTCGCATATTCTAGAACTAAAGTGAAGATTTTACGAATCGCATAAATACAGGCTAATTCCATTAGTTTGCACTATTATAAAGTGTTGCAGGTGTTAAACCCACTTTGATTACTTAAATGCAATACTGCACAAAGCATTTCCAACATCCCTCTGCCCCGCGCTGATAGGCTGAGTTTTCATGTAGATGACTTTGGCTTATTTAAGGTAATAATTAAAAGGAGAAACTGTCTTAGTTATAATTTTCCATTTCTTATCAGGATAATCATGTAGTCCAGCGGGCCGAATTCGACCCAATTACAGTGTTTATGTGGTCCGTGAACAAGTTGGTTATAATACTCGGGGTACAGGATGATACATCAAATGCTCCTACATAATTGTTGTAGATATTGTTTGCTTTGTTTAATTTTTTGCATTCTCTCCTTTAAATACTACTTCACTTTTACCATTATCTGTAAGATGTGAACAATTTTAAGAAAAGTATATAAATGCTCCTAACATCAGACCCGTGTAGCACTTTCCATGCACTTATGCGCCCCGTCTACCAAAAGTTAGCGTACCTCTGATGTATTCCATAGCTGTGTGGTCATCCATAGACGATTTCTAGCTGTTAAGACGGAGCGTTAAATCGTCAGTGAAAAACGATTTTTGTGGCTAATGTAGCGTTCGTTACTCAACAATAAACTGAATGGTATCAAGCGACACTTGGAGTTTCATGATTTATATATTTTAATATATTTAATGACAAAACTTTTATATATCCACAAAATTTATTGCAAACGTTTACCGGTTTCGGCGTGAGTTTACGCCGTCATCAGCTCTGATTTACGTTTGCTATAAATTCTGTGGATTTCAACAAGTTTTGTCTATAAATATATTACAATATATGTAGCAATAATGTTTCTAGAATATCGAGAGGGGATCCGATCAAAGTCAACAATTAACACAGCTAGTTACGTTTTATCTCAATTGTTTCATGCAACAATCTTGTCGTCAATAATGTTTCGTTCATTTTCTACAACAATCTCTTTTCATTCCGCCTTTAACTCCTCTCAGCGCAACACTTTAGGTACACAACTCAAATACAGTTTACTTTAGTATGTACCCCGCGAGCCGCTGTATGGCGTATGGCAGTGGGTGTGAAAACACCTAATTTCGAATCAGCTACCTGATCCTGATTCCTAATACTATCTGGCAAAAGAGACCAGTAATGGTTTCTCGTTAATATCTCGCGGAATCTCTTAGATGTCTGGTCTCGAATATCGCGCCGAGTACTAGAATCCACAATTCGCCTCGCCTAGTGAGCTACATCTTAATTTAATAACTAGTTGTGTTTATGTAAGACATTTTTAAGGTCCATTATTTCAGTTGTAGGCATCCGAACAACTAACGGATATTCAAGCGTTTTTTCCCCGGTTGCGTTGCCCTTCCTGTGGCGGTCGCCTCTTTCTCTGTTCAAACCCGGCCGTGGTCCATTCGCTTTCCATCGCATAGTGAGACTGATGATTTGCTATTTACGCATTTTGTTTGTCAGATACGTTACAATTGTTACATTCCATCGTCAGTATCTGTTTGGTAGCGAAGGTAACCCCTTGCTATGTGAGTGCCGAAAGCGAGCGTCGCTAAGCGGAGCGACGCAAGTGCGAGGCAGTTGCCGCCGCTCTGGCCATTTCCTCCTCCGGATACGTCGACTCATTTCCCACGCCGCCCTCCTCTCTACGTCACATCCTTCCTCGGAAGTGCATGGCATGTTCTTCACGCCCTTCTCTGCAGCCCCTCATCTCCATTTTCACCCCCTTTTCATCCCTTTGTCCTCTTCTTCGCTTCTGCCCAACCATTTCTCCAAGCTCGAGGAAGCGCTGGACTGTGTTTTTTTCGCTCGCTCGAGGAGCGTGGGTTTGCAGCTCGCAACAGTGCCGTGCTCGCAACAATACTATAATAATAATACTGATTAATATGCTGGCCTCACTGGTGTAGTGGATAGAGTGTTAGCCTAGCAACGCCGGATTCGAATTCTGGTTAGGGCATGATTGTTTGTGTTCGTGTCTTCAAAAAGGTTAATTGTAAGAGTGGTCTCTTAAGACCAGGATTCGCCTAATAAATACGTCATTATTATTATTAATGTCGTATTGTTGAAAGAAAAGAGTAATTTAGCTCATTGTTTGATTTTGTTAATTTAACTATGAATTATTATTTGTGTTCAGCCCAGAGGTCGGTTGGAAATTCATTGTTTTTCATTGTTAGCTACGAATAAACTCGAGAGGGAATGAGGCTTACGAAGTCAGATGAGGAAGGAGGTAATTTGCTCTAGCTTTCCTCTCCGATACAGAATTATATGAGTGGAAAGGTTAGGTAAGTGCAGCATAATTACCAAATGAATAACACTCACATTGAATGAAGTATGGTCAGAATGGATGCCATTGCTCAGTATATTATCACAGCATCATTAGACGAGAGATCAATCATTCAATGAGACAGAAGTAATTGGNTGCACTTATGCGCCCCGTCTACCAAAAGTTAGCGTACCTCTGATGTATTCCATAGCTGTGTGGTCATCCATAGACGATTTCTAGCTGTTAAGACGGAGCGTTAAATCGTCAGTGAAAAACGATTTTTGTGGCTAATGTAGCGTTCGTTACTCAACAATAAACTGAATGGTATCAAGCGACACTTGGAGTTTCATGATTTATATATTTTAATATATTTAATGACAAAACTTTTATATATCCACAAAATTTATTGCAAACGTTTACCGGTTTCGGCGTGAGTTTACGCCGTTATCAGCTCTGATTTACGTTTGCTATAAATTCTGTGGATTTCAACAAGTTTTGTCTATAAATATATTACAATATATGTAGCAATAATGTTTCTAGAATATCGAGAGGGGATCCGATCAAAGTCAACAATTAACACAGCGAGTTACGTTTTATCTCAATTGTTTCATGCAACAATCTTGTCGTCAATAATGTTTCGTTCATTTTCTACAACAATAGTTTTTCATTCCGCCTTTAACTCATCTCAGCGCAACACTTTAGGTACACAACTCAAATACAGTTTACTTTAGTATGTACCCCGCGAGCCGCTGTATGGCGTATGGCAGGGGGTGTGAAAACACCTAATTCCGAATCAGCTACCTGATCCTGATTCCTAATACTATCTGGCAAAAGAGACCAGTAATGGCTTCTCGTTAATATCTCGCGGAATCTCTTGGATGTCTGGTCTCGAATATCGCGCCGAGTACTAGAATCCACAATTCGCCTCGCCTAGTGAGCTACATCTTAACCCTTGTGTAGGCACCCGGGTACCCGGGTACCCCGGGTGCCCAACAACGTAGGTAAAGTCGGGTGCCTACACAAGGGTTAATTTAATAACTAGTTGTGTTTATGTAAGACATTTTTAAGGTCCATTATTTCAGTTGTAGGCATCCGAACAACTAACGGATATTCAAGCGTTTTTTCCCCGGTTGCGTTGCCCTTCCTGTGGCGGTCGCCTCTTTCTCTGTTCAAACCCGGCCGTGGTCCATTCGCTTTCCATCGCATAGTGAGACTGATGATTTGCTATTTACGCATTTTGTTTGTCAGATACGTTACAATTGTTACATTCCATCGTCAGTATCTGTTTGGTAGCGAAGGTAACGCCTTGCTATGTGGGTGCCGAAAGCGAGCGTCGCTAAGCGGAGCGACGCAAGTGCGAGGCAGTTGCCGCCGCTCTGGCCATTTCCTCCTCCGGATACGTCGACTCATTTCCCACGCCGCCCTCCTCTCTACGTCACATCCTTCCTCGGAAGTGCATGGCATGTTCTTCACGCCCTTCTCTGCAGCCCCTCATCTCCATTTTCACCCCCTTTTCATCCCTTTGTCCTCTTCTTCGCTTCTGCCCAACCATTTCTCCAAGCTCGAGGAAGCGCTGGACTGTGTTTTTTTCGCTCGCTCGAGGAGCGTGGGTTTGCAGCTCGCAACAGTGCCGTGCTCGCAACAATACTATAATAATAATACTGATTAATATGCTGGCCTCACTGGTGTAGTGGATAGAGTGTTAGCCTAGCAACGCCGGATTCGAATTCTGGTTAGGGCATGATTGTTTGTGTTCGTGTCTTCAAAAAGGTTAATTGTAAGAGTGGTCTCTTAAGACCAGGATTCGCCTAATAAATACGTCATTATTATTATTAATGTCGTATTGTTGAAGGAAAAGAGTAATTTAGCTCATTGTTTGATTTTGTTAATTTAACTATGAATTATTATTTGTGTTCAGCCCAGAGGTCGGTTGGAAATTCATTGTTTTTCATTGTTAGCTACGAATAAACTCGAGAGGGAATGAGGCTTACGAAGCCAGATGAGGAAGGAGGTAATTTGCTCTAGCTTTCCTCTCCGATACAGAATTATATGAGTGGAAAGGTTAGGTAAGTGCAGCATAATTACCAAATGAATAACACTCACATTGAATGAGGTATGGTCAGAATGGATGCCATTGCTCAGTATATTATCACAGCATCATTAGACGAGAGATCAATCATTCAATGAGACAGAAGTAATTGGTGGATAACTTTTTCATCATCCTGCTCCAAAAGAGTATGAGTAATATGTAAGAATAGATTATTTTTCTCAATCTCACCCTTAAATAAAGACTATTATTATTATTGTTATAAAAAAGGAATTAAAACTATTCCGTCCATCAAGGTGTTTGGAAACTGTAGTACTCTTGAAGAGACAAAAAGATTCAGCTAATATCTTGACAAGGTTAATTTTTATGTGCGGAAAAATTACTTTTGAAGTTGTTCTCAAGTATTTTTATATGATGAAAATTAATTCGCTTTTAATGTTCACAAATTGGTTTTTAATCACGGATACTAACTCTTGACGCTGCAACATCTTCGGGTTTCTTGCTAAGTAACGATGCTGGTTGTCTTGCATGAAAAAAGCTCTTTGGATTCAGTGCTGCCAAGTTATTTCCATCACGTACAGCAATATTATGTTCCTGGAAGTGAAACTCGAGTCAGATTATTATATTCTTAAATGGCTAATTTGTTTGTGTAAAGTTCTGTTGAGCTAAGTAGAGCATTGTTGCCTGTATCGTCAAGATATTAATTGAATTTTGTCCATTCCTTTTGTTGATATTGTTTGCAACAATGGCGTTGTAACGTAAATAAACAAGTAATACGGTTACTGTTGTTTTCGTTAATTATGTTTGTTTTTAAATTATATTATGTATCCTACATTTTTTATGCTTTTATTTTTCGTTTGACTCCGCTTAGATGCTTTAACTCGTGTTAATTGCTCAAAAATCATTCAGATATAATACGTCTCGGAAGACGTGTTCTGGATCCTGCAGAGTAAGCCGATCATATGGTTGGGAGATCTTTGGTGATTATATATTTATGTAGAGTTTTGTATGCCTACCCTTAAAACAAGCTTTTAAATAAACTCTAATGGTTAATTATTATAATTCCCAAGCCATCGATTCCCTGTTTCGGCAGTTGCATCCAAGTTGTTACTAAGGAGAAGGAACGTCTGGCTAAAGCGATTCCATCAATCCTCATTCGATTTTTATTCCAGAGCGATTCATTCATGACGACAATGCAGGCGTTTGTGTTTATCTCCCCCCTTCTCTCAATCCCCACACTCTTTCCTCCCCACCCTTTCTCTTAGCGGTCGAGAAGATAACTTCTTCCTCTGCTTATCATTGCGGACAACTTTTTCCACGTTCTGGAGAGGGAAAGAGACACCCTGTGCCTTCGTCAGCGTCTTTTTGTCTTTCTTTTTTTTTATTCAGCTCCCGAACAGATTAATGCCACCGCAGAGGAATGTGGGCTTACTTAGCTAGATGAGGATTGAGGTACTTTATTATTGCATTCCTCTCTAACGGGCGGTTTTACCGTTTTAGACGCAATTGGCGCTAGCTAAGGGTCTCATTTAAAGGGTCCAAAATAGTACTGTTCTTAAAGTGAACGAATTGTAGAAAGAGCCTCAGAATGATTACGTCAATAGCTTCTCTCTGTAGTTTTACCCCAGAAAGCAGGTTCGAAACTCAACTCCTCCAATATTTGCCACCGAAAGTTTTGCAGTTTATTGTTCGGAATTTTTAAATGGGAAACTTTATTCTTATGAAGATTGAAAGATGCCTTTTTTAACACTTACGAATGATGCAAAGGTCCTGCTACTTGATCCTATATTTTGATGAATGAAGAATGTATCATTTGTCTTTTGGTACGGGATAAAGAAAAATTATCTTTTATACATTTTTATCTTAGTCTTGTTCAGGGCTGTGATAATATGAAAGCTACTGAGGTATAAGTTATGCTGAATAATAGTATTAATTAAGCTTCCACCTTTTGCAATGTTACGAAAAGTGTTACTCGTAGAGTCATTGTGCTTCACTAACGTGGGCTTGTTCTGCCTATAGCAGTCTGACTCGGTGAGGAAGGTGACGGCAAAATACCTCACTTCTCATTGTAAGCCTCATTTCCCTTTCCTAGCTATTAGTAGCTGATGGTAGAGGGGATGAGGTCCCAACCGGCCTTCGGGCTGAATACATTACAGACAGAATTATGTATCACATTTTTTATGTACTAAACTACATAAAAAATGTGATAACCTGGAGTGCGAAGTTATGCGGAAGCAAATGTCGATTTACAGTAGTAATAACGAATACAGGCTTCATTTCTAAAGCTGCATAATCAGTTGGAAGCGTTTCTTAGCTCTACATTTATTAGGGCTATAAGGCTACATTCTTTTCTTCCGTGGGTTCAGTTTCCATTGAAGGGCATTGCCACGTATTGTTGAAGAAATTTCTGCATGTTCTTTTGCCAACGTTTGTATCCAGATGGTTTAATCTTTACGACTCGCGGCAAACGACGGCGATACGGCACGGACCGTCGCAAGAACGTAATTTTATGGCTCAAGTCCTGATAAAACTGATTTTATTCTGTTTTTTTATGATTCATAAATACGTTTCCGTTTCCTACTCCGTCAGCTATTTTGAAAACGTTTCAATTCATCACTTCGGCTTTAGTATTTCCGTTGCGTTACACTGATTGTTTCCTATCGGAACTCGCCAGGTTTCATATCTTAATGAAATGTTGTCTAGGTGAATCTATGCTCCTCGGATAGTCTTGGTCATAGATGTTACGTGTCTGGTGTAAAAGGTCCTAGACTATTTTGTAAATTGGGTTATATTAATTTAATTGATTAGTAATGCGAAGAAGGCCACGGAATTCGTCTCATCTGAAGTTATTACATTTAAATTCCGTTTGTGAGTAAAATTAACCATCCAAAAGTGACGATGAACTCTATAAAGCTATCTGGAAGATTAGACTACTAGTATGGAAGAATTAACTATGTTGAATTTAAGAAATTGAATCCCATAATCCTCTCAAACGATTCGTTAGTCTTTACGGGTGAATGAAACAAAGTTTAAGAGTATAGTTTCCACTTCATTACTCGAGAATTGTTGAAGCCAACATTGTTTAATGAACTGCCTTCATTGTTGCGCATTGTTGTCATCGATAATATCCGTGAGACAAGACCTTCATTGTTGAAGCAGATCATTGTTTCTTATGCTTTGATGGACTGCATCGAGTTTAAAAATAAACATCAGCTCTCTATTAATCGAAGTTCAGTGGAACGTCGCGTAAGAGAATGAGATTTCATAAGAACCGGAATCTGTTTGAGAAAAACATAGTAATAATAATCTATAATAATATAAATATAACAATGTATAAAAATTCGAAATAAGTATGTTATTTGCTGACGGGAACTACATAATTGCAGCTGTGTATACTAACTTGATTCCTTATCAACTTCAGACATATCTGTGTTCAGTGCTGAGTTGTGTGTTCGATGAATTTGGATCTGCCGAATGTCCTTGTTTTCCTTTGATGAGAGTTTCTGTGTATACTTGATGTATATAATGAAAAAAAGAAAATAGCTCAAGCAGCCGAACATTGTGATGGAACGACTTGTGGCTACTGGTTTCCCAGGGAAACAGAAACGTAGGTTCCAGTCCCGAAACATAATCTAAGTTCGAATTTCGTGACCGTTGCTGTCCCAGGACATTCACACGGTTAGAAAGACATTTATTGTATTAATGTTTCTGCCAGAAATTTCTTTTGGCTGTGTCGTAAAACAGGAGCTGTACTATGCATTGGAAGCAGGTTTGATGCATTCTTGCGATCGGGACAATACCTCAGTTAAAAAAACGGGACAGCGTATCATTGTCGTTAGTTTTATTGTATGGGCTCCTGTAAATGTGAACGATCCCCAATATTTCCATTCATACGCGCGCACGTGACCGTGACCGACGTTGAAATTCCCATACGTTACGATTTGGACTTTTCATTGAGGAAAAAATTCCGTCAAATCGTGACAGAATGCGAAGTTTGACGCCTTGCATACGATCACCAAACGCCTCCGGTTATAGTGTGAATGATGCGATCTATTTCGACTGCCCGACAGTACACCGACGTTTCGCCGACGGGTCGTTTTGTCGACTGGTATTTTCGCCGACAGGTCGTTTCGTCGACTGGTCGATTTGCCGACGGCTCCGAGTTTTTATTCTGATTCGTAACCAGTATTGAGAATACTGGTGAAGTAGCATTATTTCCAAGTAATTCTTTTTGCTGTGAAACTTCTTAATTGATAGCTTCCGCTTAATATGAAGAAGTAATGTAGGTAGCGTTGTTACAGTATCTTCTTAAATTATTTGTTAGTTACTATCCCTTTTTTCCCTTTTCCCGTGATTAATCTAGCTTAGTATCTAATGTCACCGAAGTCTGGTCGGTTTCTCATTTGATAGTAAATACGTTAAATATAGTCAAGGATTTGAAAGAAAATGACGGAAAAAGTCTTAAATTTAATCCTTAAAATTTTTCTGCAAAGAATGTTGGAGTAAATACCGTAGGTGAGTGGTTAATTACTTTTAATTTCTAATGTTGAATACTACCTGTTAATTATTTATTGTCCTGCAAAATGGCACCGGTCATTTGTTTGTCTGTAAAATGGGATAATTCCATAATTATTATGGTAGTAAGAAACGTCATGAAAGACTCGTAGTAAGCAAGTGGTATATTGGTCAAACGGGTGGATTCCTGAATTATGACTTAAGATGCAGACGTAAGCCTTGAAATACTTGTCGAGCAAATGGAATGTCGGTGAAATTGGACGTCGATTAAATTTGCTATCGATCAAATTGGATGTCGGTGAAATGGCAGAATCCCCAACTTTATGCCGTGATGCCATGTGGTTTTTCAATGGACGGAAAGCTGCCGTAAAGATAGAGTTGCAACGAAGGGAGAAAGGTTTCCCCCCGTGAAGGAAAGGGATGTCTGCCTTATTTTTTACTTGGCACGCACGGCTAATCACGGAGCCAGGATACGAGAGATTGTTGCTTTGTCGCAGGAAATCGTCACTGTGCATGAAATGCAAATTAACCCTGGGCATTCCTCGCTTTTTGAAGTGATGTAGGCGGACTTATTTTTATTGGCAAACTTTCATTTTCCCCCCCGCAAGCCAGAGAAATCCTGTCGTGGGTATGCCCGCGTTACACGGGAAAATAAGTTCAAAGTCGCGGGTACGGTTTGATTTGTCGGTTTTCCCTTGCGGGGGTGTGTCACGCTCGGTTTAGTTGTCACGTGGGTCGTGTGTACTTCGCCGCGGGTTGGTTTCCATGGGGACGGTGGGGGTGGTTGTCAAGGTAAGTAGCGGCCCTGATCGCGGATCACTGTGTAAAATAATATGCTCGATTAATCGGTTAATATTTGTCATTTTATAATTAGTCATTTTTTTAAGCAGATATGGAATTGATATAGTGTTTATGTCACGTCATTAACTTATCAAGAGCTTTCCTTGTTTAATATTACTCGAACAATTGTCGAATCAAAAAAAAATAGCTGAATCGGCCCTATGCGAAAACATCCTTTCAACTAAAATCGTGATTGTTCACTTGATTTTTCGTTAATATTGTATTTCTATATATATTTTTCATCAACAGTTTCCTAGAAGAATTGCCTTGAAGCGAGTTTTAATTCATTATAAACGAAGGAACATAAATATTTTGTTGTTTAATCACGTGGTAAATATTGTACTGGGGGCTTTAATTAAACATTTCGTCCTTTACATTACATAATTATGGAAAATTCAATTGGTTCTCTAATTTTTCGGTGACACGGTTACAACTAATGTTCTTTTCGTTTGAAGAATCAACTGTTATTCTAATAGTTAATTAAATTAATTTCCCTACTTTCAGTTGAGTCTTTGATAAATTACTTGATGAAAAATTTGTCAACATGGATAGCCAAGTGAGCAGCACGTACAGTTTCACTTAGGTTAATGAAACAATCGTTTCCATAGCTACTCTGAATGCATTTCCATAGACACACCCTTACTAAGTTGATAAAATTACTTGTAGAGTGTGCGTTTATTAAAGGAGAACCCCTGAAATCTCGGTTCAAATACAGTTCCTTTCTTTCTGCTTATCTTAACGATGTTTAATTTTTAATTTTTTTTAAAGTTTCCTTGTCGATAATTTCCATTAATCGTTGGTCCAGGAAGAGCCTGTTGAGACAAGTTGCCTCAGCGATCGCAAAAATTTACAAATGTTTTCGGCCGTGATATGTTTCATTGTAGGCCCTGACCATTTGGCTTTGACTGTTCCATTGTAGAAAGATTAATTAACGAACAATTCTCTAATGAAATTCAGTTTGCCTTGCTATATAATTATCATTGATATTTTGTAGTAATATTTTGTGACTTCGTTTTACTTGGTATTTATTATTTTAAATTATTCGATATAAGTTGCCTTAAAGAAAGGCAATAATTGATGTATAAACAACTAAACAACCATTGTTAGAATCCGATTATAATAACAATTCTAACGGAATCCTATTATTTGAACAACCTTTGGGGTTTTAACTTAGTTAATATCCATGTTTCTTGAGTGATTACGTATCAGTTTGCTTGTGATATTTATATTTAGCTTCCTAACAGAACATTTATGCTCCTATTTTCGTACTTTTTCGCACGTGCACATTTTATAGACTCCTTATGTTATGTATCGTCGTTATGTATCTCGGCGGTGATTTTCGGAATGTGCTGTTCGGTTCTCAGTTGACTATGTTAAGATCAGAATTGCTCCCTTTTACAGGGTTCCATATTTTTTCTCATAGTACTTAAAGATCGCTCAAGCATGAACCAACATGGTTCGATAACAATACCGCAATATTTCTCAAGGACAAGTCCGTGAGATGTTAATAGTAATTCCTTAAATAAAATCTGCTATTTAATATCCAGCCGTTTGATCATTTAAGTTCTCCTAGAATTATGATAGCATTGTCCTCATAGTTGTAGCCTAATCCGACCAAACTTGTAATTATCCTACCCTATTATCGACGAATACGATCATTTCTCAACCAGGATTCGAAGCTGGGACCTCAGGGTTGTTATTCTTACCTTTAAGTCACCGAGGACTGAGTGGAAGGATTGAGCATTTCTTTTCCAATTTCCCTCATTGAACTGTCTTTATTTCCTTTTACGACTTAGCTAAGGCGAATTTCTACGAAGTCTACTTGTCTGCTCCTAGATAATGCTTCCTTGGAGTGAGTGTATTTTTATGCATGGGTTCATATCGCACGCTTCCGGCAAGATAGTGCGATAGAGCATGTCGATCTGGAAGTGGAGTTTTATTTTCGTCCTTCTGCAATCGCAATCGATTCGTGAAAGCAGGATGTTGGAATAGTTGAATTGTTGGTTTAGCCGTCTGAATGACTTAATCTGATATGCATAGAGAGATATAAGGATACAGCCCTATGGGCTGACGACCAGTCATATTTTTTCTCAGCTGTCTTTAAAGTATTCAGCCCGAAGGCCGGTTGAGACCTCATCCCCTCTACCATCAACTACGAATAGCTGGAGAGGGAAATGAAGCTTACTAGGCAAGATGAGGAGTGAGGTAGTTTTCCCTTGCTTTCCTCACGGAGCCAGTGAGCCAGAATTCTATAAGCAGAACAACCCCATGTTAGTGAAGCACAGTGACTCTACGAGTAACACTTTTCGTAACATTGCATAAGTAGAAACCTTAATTAATGCTATTGTTCAGCATGACTCATACCTCAGTAGCTTTCATGCCATCACAGATATGAACAAGACTGAGACAAATGAAAATCAAAGATAAATTTTCTCTATCCTGTACCAACAGTCAAATAATATATATTTCATTCATCAATATATGGTAGCAGTACCTTTTTTCAGCTACTGATGTTATAATTATGTGCTTTCCGAGCTATATCACAAAAACCGGATTTTTTAGCAATTAAATTTTTTCTTTCATAAAAGGAGCTATCTGTCTATCTATTATCCAAAACATAAAAATTGTTGCTTAATCCAGGAACCCTTCCACCATTCTGATAAGGATTCTCATCCTTTTAGTATTCGGACCTCCATTGGCTTTTGAGCAAATTATGGCGAGTACACTATTAATAATAATATGATGTTAGTAATTATTACAATTAGTTCCAACAGGCAAGAAACTTTTATGGTAAATACAAGTGATATGTGTGGAAGAGCACTTCAGAAACTCGAAAAAGTTCGCGAGCGATGATTTTTCGCGTTAGTTAGACCTCACCTTGAGTATGCGTGTTGTGTATGGGACCCTGCTGATAAGTGTTGTATTCGGGAATTAGAAAAGGTGCAGCGAAAGGCGATACGTTTTGTGAAGAGTTTCTACGATAAATCAGTGAGCGTTACTCAGATTCTTCAGGACGCGAGATTGGAATCTTTAGAAGGTGGAAGATTTAAACAAAGGGTGAATTTTCTATGAAGTTCAGAGAAAGCACGTTCACATTTGATAAAGCCTATATAATGCGTCCTTCATGCTACATAGGCCGTTCTGATACTGCGAGAAAAATCAGAGAAGTAGATGCAAGAACGAATCGATTCAAGAACTCATTTTTTTCCTCGAGCGATACTCGAAATCGCCGATTAGGGAATTAAAGTCATGGTTAATCATGGTCATGGTCATGATTGTTAAGGCTAATTAAACCTTACCTAACAATAACCGACGCTGATATCGTTAAAACCAACAATTGGGTAGGTGGTGATACTGTTAAAATCAACAAGTGGTACATACACCCCCTGCCACACCCCGAAAGGCGGCTTGCAAGATACTTACATAGACGTAGACAAGTACGTACATAGCAGCACGAAATACTACGGAAAATATTTCTAAAGTGACTATTTTATTAGTACTCTTATAGCAATGTATACTTTAATAAAATTAAAATCTCTAAGTATGACTTCGTGGAACTCTATACACATGTTGAAAAATTTCCTCAGCAGATTTTTATTGAGTAGCTTCGTCAGTGAGTTGACATCTTCTGGACAACTTGGCGCCTATTATCTAAGTACTATTTCTTCCAATTTGAACATATACTTTACCTACTACCCCCTGAATTCCCTGGAAAACCTTCAATTACCAGAGGGGTTCACGAGTACCCCAGGTTGTACTTTAAAAGTATTGAATCGTTGCCGTTAATTTTTATCGTTGACTTTTGCATTGATTGCACGATAGCCAGCTGGAGTAACAACAATAATATTCGTTTTCTCGAATTATCAATCGTTGCTTTTAATATTTCGTTAGCGTCTCATTTTTCTATACTTATGGTTCAATTTTTCCTTTTCTGTTGTTATCGATTACATATTCCCGTGAATGTATCGTAATTAGATTAATTTCATTATTATTTGTTCCGGTTTGCCCCGTTCCTGCGTGACGTCATAAATGGGATGATTGTTTAATTTAACTTCATGACGTGTTTCTTGCATTTAGATATAGCTACAGATATGTGGTCGCCTAAAAGTAGTGTCTATGTAAGTACCCTGTAAGCTTCCTTTCGGCGTTTGGCAGGGGGTGTATGTACCACTTGTTGATTTTAACAGTATCACCACCTACCAAATTGTTGGTTTTAACGATATCAGCGTCGGTTATTGTTAGGTAAGGTTTAATTAGCCTTAACAATCAATTTTTGCTTATTTTATTGTTACGACAACGTTATTGTTGGATATTTCAAATTCCTCCCTCGTCAAAAGTTTTAGCGCCATATTTTTTAAATACATCTCTTAAAATTTAGCTTTCCCCTAACGTCATAAATTATAATTACGATAACTGTGACTTAACATTAATATATTTGATAGATGCATTTAAAGTTAATCATTTTTTATGTTCGCACCTTCTTCCGGTGCTTAAGTACTGACGCCCTCCGGATAGGTGCGCCCCAGTGCGGTTGCCTCCCTGGTTTTCTGTCTGCAGTCGGCAGTTTAATTAAATAAGTATGTATTCATCCTCGTATAGGCCGAGCCCAAAGGAAGAGAACATTTCCGACGTCTGTCATCGTTTCTTGGAACGAATCTTCCGCGTAAGGAGTTACCAAACGTAAAAGCACAACTCAGCTTCGCCCATCGTCGCCAAGCATACTGGGAACTCATCCTTCTTTTTTTACTCACCAAATGTAATGGAGAATAGGTTGACATTTAAATGTAAATATCTATGAGCAAACTATACCCGAAACGTTGTAATCAATATAATAATAATTTCGTATTCCTCTATGGGGCGTATTTTAGTCTAGATTGACTTTCCTTACGATAAAATCATTATTATACATACACGCAATAATTTTCTGACTAGGAATCAAACCCGGGACCTCTGTATTGCAGGTTATCGCGCTAACCACTTCGCCACCCCTAAATATAGTGGTTGTCTGTAAAGTATTCAGTCCGAAGGCAGGTTAGTACCTTATTCCATCTACCATCAGCTAGGAGAGTGAAATGAGGCTTACTAGGGAAGATGAGGAGTGAGGAAGTTTTCTGGTTCATCTCATCCTGGTTCAGTGAGGAGAGTAAGGGTATAGTACCTCACTCCTCATCTTGACTAGTAAGCCTCATTTCCCTCACCTTGCTAATGGTAGAGGGGATGAGGTTCCAATCGGCCTTCGGGCTGAATACTTAACAGATGTATATTATCGCAAAAAAATGTCAGATCATCAGTTCGAACAATACCTTGTTTTCTTCGAATGCATCCCCTACGAAAGGTTTCGTCCCTCAAAGGAATCTTGAGTTACCAACTTAAACCGTTCCAGTTCTAAGTTCGTAGCTCTAAAAGGTTGCATCTCGAAATTTACAGGTCGAAATGGAGTGAGAAAAAAAATCGTGGGTCGAAATGTCGAAAATATCGCTGTAGTTGCATCAGATTCGTGACGTTCTGCTCTCCCGCAGCGGTCCTCCGGGGTAGGTATTCTCTCATTCGCATCTCATAGCTTCAATTACTTTTCATCGCTCATTAATATTTACGATCTAGCGGATATCTCTTATCAATTTGGAGGTGGCATCCGACGGAAACGATTGCCGTGCAAATCATCCCGCGCTCTCGAGTGACAACCCAAACACGGGTGGCCAAGGTCGTAGGAAGGGATCTCTCGCGTGGCTGCTTTTTTATTTTGGGCGGTGCGTTGCTTTGGGGTGGTCACGCGTACCGGAAATTCTTAGACGGTCCGGATTGCGGCGTGGACCTCTTGTGTTACGTTCCAAGGAATGCTGCGTAATTGGACGCGTGGGGTCTCACACACCCCGGGCTAAATGTGTCAGTACTCTAATTGGTATCATTGATCATTGTTTGTCGTTGATAATTTTCTATAAATTAGGACAGGAAATGACCATTATAATTCCAAGTCCTTTTAAACTTTTCTCGTAAATACGGTGTCGTATTGCTCCTCGTAAATTTAATGTTTTTCATTAATATGATTATTATTGTTGAATATGTGGCTAAAATTGTTAACTCAATTAAGATGGGGTTGGTTTAGACTGACTTGCTACAGGTGGGCGGTCTAGCGCAATACCTCCTTTGCTTATTTTTAAGAAACAATAAAATGGTATCTTAATTCTCTTCCGCAATTGCAAAACATTCAACTTTTGTGAAAAATATAGCAAACCGAAAGATAATGTAAAAACGGTTCGGTATTAATTTACGATTAAAGGTTATTGTAGTGCCCTAAGCAAATTACTTGCTTTACAAAACATCAACGAAGGCAGTCGCCCTCAGAATCCTGGAACCCTGCACATTTTTGGGCGGTTATTGTTTATTCTTAATTACAGAGTTAAGATTTATTACGCAAGAATGCCGCCTTAATTGTTGAGACTGGCCCAGTTATATTTTTGCGCCACAATTGGCTGGTTCTATTGTTGTTAGACTTGCCTAAGACTTTGATTATTGTCCCAAATACTTGAATTGTTAAGTTTTGATGATTTACGAACTGTGTAGTGTATGCTATTCTTTCACATCGTAGGTAAACCTTTGTTAATGGAATGACTTAATTTCTGTAAGTTATGTCATACATGCATTTCCGGTTTTGGTGACTGAATGATAATTGGGTTTTGTTCTCTTACGCATTGTCTCGTCAGTAACCGTCAAAAGTTATTTTATTGCCTTCCCTTCATCTTTTTGGGCAATGGGTGGGTGCGAGTAGTCACATGGCATTTACGTCTCGCGTTTGAATATCACGTCATTGTCACCCACGTGTGAAGTGATCTCAGGCTGTATTAAAGCGTCATCGATGACGAATCTGCACGTCATGGGTATTGGACCATTTCCTCGACGGTAGCTGGAATTGTCACGGAAGTGGCTTTGTTCCTCTTGGACGGTTCCGCGCCTCTGGTCAGTCGCCCTCGTTGTCCACACGGCACTCGGGTGCAGGGAGTGGTAACAGGGGCGGGGCCTTGCTAAAGTCCGCTCAAAAGGGATAGTCTGCCGGGTAAGGGCGTGGCCTGAACCCACGCACCCGGGTGCCGTTGGAGGGTGCGGGACCCGCCCCTGTCAAGATGGCCGCCAGGCGCACCCCTCCGCTCGCCTGCCGATTTTGCTCGGCGCTTAGAATGCTCCTGCCCCCACCCAACTCACACGCACACCTTTGAGGAGTCCATCTAATACGCCGATCAATCGCCTCATTCTTAGTGACCGCGTCCCGCTGCCCACCCACGCCTCCACTCATCACTCCGTCTGGCACATTTTCCCTCTCTTTTTATCTGCGCCAGAGGGTGTTCCAATCAGAGGATTATTCTTTCGGGACCAATGGGTGCATCGGGAGCGGTGCTGGCCCTTAAATGCGCTGCCGCCCCTAAAGCAACATCTACCTGGTCTTAATTATTGACTCACATCTCAACAATCTAGGTTATTGTTGCGTATCGCGGGCTAATTGTCATCGTTGCGTTAATTTCAGTTGCAATTAAAGTATGAGGTATCGAAGTCGGTTATTAATTATTGACTTACGTCTCAACAGTCTAGGATATTGTTGCGTAGGGCGTACCAATTGTCATTGTTGCGTTAATTTAGGTCCTTATTAAAGTGTGTGGTATCGAAATCGGCTATTGTTACGGTTTCGCTAATTAGCTGCGACAATCATGTGCCACTCATTTTTATTGATCCATAGCTCAATGACAAATAGTAAAAGTAGTAATTAAAGCCCACTTTCACTTATTAAGCACGTCGCTAATTGCAATGTAATTTATCACAACTTCAATATTAGATTCAGTGTTCAGCTTCTACATTTTCGAAAATACATACCGCTTTCCGATTTTCTAATGAAGAAAAATTTCCTCTGATTTCTCCCGCTAAGGAGAAACTCAGTTACTGAATGAAGCCGGACCTGAATGGTACCTGCCTCGGTGGGGTAGTGGTTGGCGTGTTAGACTAGCAACGCCAGTTTCCCTGGTTAGGGCATGGTTGTTCGTTTTTGAAACTCGAAAAAGGTTAATTGTAAGAGTGGTCCCTTAAGATTAACATTCACCTAGTGCCATTAGTATTATTGTTATTGTTCTTATTGTTGTTGTAGTTGTTATTGTTAAGGGGTTACGAACCCTGCCGAAATGTTCGTTGTAAACGAAACAACGACAGTGTTTAGACTTAGTAATGCACTTGCGACGTTGACGGATTCTGCAGAATTGCGTTTATGACCATCTCTTGCTCCTTTGGCATGAGGTTTCTCTTACACACTTGTACTGCGGTTAACATTTTTCCTCGGTTAATTCATTCATTGACTCAAGCTTCGCGGGCCATAGATTCGTAAGTATCCCTGTATTTTAATGACTGTATTTTTATGTAAGTAACGCGCATATTAAAATTCTAGTACAGTTTAATCAATCGATTATTACGTGAACCTAATCTGTGTGTGGTATCTACAAAGCAAATGTCTGTCCGTCCCCTTATTTATCTCAGAAATGACTTGAATTAGAGATCTGAAACAAACTGCATTGTGTTTCTACGATACTGAAACCCCCAGGAAAACTATTCTTATCTCTGTATAGGCCTGAGTTCGAACCCAGGAGCCCACAATACGTTCCCATAAGAGATGAACGTAAAGTGCGTTTTCGTGACTTGCAGAGGTTGTTTTTTTTACCTAATTAAATTCGAAGCAGTGGTCCTACCAAATTGAGACAAATGTCACAAGAAAGGAAAATGATAATAGAATCTTATTTTAGTCGTGAAATATTTATATAGATACGAAATTTCGAAATTTTTGACATAATAGACGGAAATTTCAAAAAATATTTGGGAAATAAACAACCCATCTCTTTGACAGCCATTGTTGAATGTTGATTTCATGAATTATCCCATGTAAGTACACGGGGATAACTAGTTCTTATAATTTTTCTATAAGAAATGTACGTAAAGTAGGCTTTCATGACTTGAAAACAGTAGAATAAATATTATAAATAATTTTTATGATAAGAAATATATTGAGTTATTATGATCTTACGGCAGAATTTTTTGTGCTTAGGAGGACCAGATATATACGATAATAGATATATTTTTAAACTAAATTAAGTTCCGTCATGCTTGACGGGGGCGTTTACTATTTATTATATAATTTCCATTCCTAAATTTTCCTGGTTTATCGGGCACGGTCATCTTTAACAAATTTCTTTCGTGATTTCTGTCCCTTGTCAACAAAGTCATAAAGAATTGCCCAAATAATACTGAACGGTATTTTTCCATATCCTGTACCAAAGAAATAAAAAATATTCCATTAATCAAGATATGATTGCATGAACTGAATATATGCTGAGGGAACTCGAACTTTGGCGGTACACCTTTAACTTCCTCAAGACCCACTTTTAGATCAGTTTTGCCATTTGCTTATTCATTTATTGCCTAAGGAAAGAATATGTCTCGCGGTCCTCGCCGTGTTATTTTATGCTGGTTGTGAAACGAATTAATATTGAATCTTTCTTGAGTTACGAACTTGATTTTAATTTCTATTTGGAGTCCGTTTTCCTAAGTTCATTCTAAAAGTATTTATAAGTTCCTTTACCATGTCATTTTAAAGTCGTAATTGACCAGACGGAGTTGCTGTTACTAACCTTTTGAGCCCTTTCCGAAATTTACACTCTTCACGTGTTTTTTCGCGGTAAATATGAACTTCTTCAACTCTATTTCGACTACTATTTTTCGTAGGGAGACATGTAATAAGTGTCACGACGTCTATAATGTATCTCTTTCTTATTTTTATCGAGGAAGGAAACTTTTTGAGCGAGAATTTATTTTCACTGAATCACCTCATTTTTTTATTGGAATTCATTTTATCCATCTTAAAGTTTTTCTTTAGTTTTTAAAGCTGGTTGTAGCTACCAAGTGTTCGTGGTGTTATTAATGTATATCTGTATAATAAATATCAGTCCTCTACGGGCGTTTTGCCGCTACTGTATGTAAGTTTTGCATTGGCTTGTAGTTTATAGTTACTTCTTTAGGACCTGCCAGATATAAATATTCAATAATTAAATTCTTCATTATATATTTGAAAATACGTAACTGGCGATATTGCAATTACGTGGTGCATATGCAGTTTTTAATTTTATTTTTCACCAAGTCCCTTTACTATGTAAATATTGTAATATGTAGTTCCGTGGTTGTTGTAGCAACCACGGAAGGGTTGCTGTAACAACCACGGAAGGGTGTATATAGCAACCACGGAAAGGTTGCTATAACAACCTCGGGTGATATGAAATTTTTAAGTTTCTCTTCAGCGTGCCAAAATTGGCTTAAAATTAGGGCCTGTAGGTTGTTGTAGCAACCACGGAAGGGTTGCTGTAACAACCACGGAAGGGTGTATATAGCAACCACGGAAAGGTTGCTATAACAACCTCGGGTGATATGAAATTTTTAAGTTTCTCTTCAGCGTGCCAAAATTGGCTTAAAATTAGGGCCTGTAGGTTGTTGTAGCAACCACGGAAGGGTTGCTGTAACAACCACGGAAGGGTGTATATAGCAACCACGGAAAGGTTGCTATAACAACCTCGGGTGATATGAAATTTTTAAGTTTCTCTTCAGCGTGCCAAAATTGGCTTAAAATTAGGGCCTGTAGGTTGTTGTAGCAACCACGGAAGGGTTGCTGTAACAACCACGGAAGGGTGTATATAGCAACCACGGAAAGGTTGCTATAACAACCTCGGGTGATATGAAATTTTTAAGTTTCTCTTCAGCGTGCCAAAATTGGCTTAAAATTAGGGCCTGTAGGTTGTTGTAGCAACCACGGAAGGGTTGCTGTAACAACCACGGAAGGGTGTATATAGCAACCACGGAAAGGTTGCTATAACAACCTCGGGTGATATGAAATTTTTAAGTTTCTCTTCAGCGTGCCAAAATTGGCTTAAAATTAGGGCCTGTAGGTTGTTGTAGCAACCACGGAAGGGTTGCTGTAACAACCACGGAAGGGTGTATATAGCAACCACGGAAAGGTTGCTATAACAACCTCGGGTGATATGAAATTTTTAAGTTTCTCTTCAGCGTGCCAAAATTGGCTTAAAATTAGGGCCTGTAGGTTGTTGTAGCAACCACGGAAGGGTTGCTGTAACAACCACGGAAGGGTGTATATAGCAACCACGGAAAGGTTGCTATAACAACCTCGGGTGATATGAAATTTTTAAGTTTCTCTTCAGCGTGCCAAAATTGGCTTAAAATTAGGGCCTGTAGGTTGTTGTAGCAACCACGGAAGGGTTGCTGTAACAACCACGGAAGGGTGTATATAGCAACCACGGAAAGGTTGCTATAACAACCTCGGGTGATATGAAATTTTTAAGTTTCTCTTCAGCGTGCCAAAATTGGCTTATTTTTTATTCACTTTTTTGACATTTGTCTATCGCGGGAATTAATTATAACTGTACTGGTTTCGACTCTTTTAATTTCGGAGTGGCAAACGAGGTTACTATTGAAATCATTCGGTGACGTTTAGAACTCGGAAACGGAAGCGGATTTGGAAGAATCCGAAAAGAAAAACCCTACCGCAATTTGAGCGTGAGCTGTAGAGGTAATGGCATTGAGAACTTTTTCGCGAAACACACGAACTTCCTTAAGCACTTCTCGCAAAGGAAATGAATGATACTGCACTTAGATTTTCCTTCACTTGCATACCCAGCTGAGTTGACTAATTTCAATCTCTTATTTTCTTCCATTAACAATCATAAGAAAGAATCCGATCCCTGTTTCCACGGTGATCAGCCTGAAGGCGGTTTGTATCCAATTATTTTGCTGGTTATGGCTTTGGAGAGGGAATGAGGCTTTCTCGTATGAGGAGTGAGGTAATCTCTTTCTTGGATGAGGAGTGAGGTTTTGCTGTCATCGCTTAGGAAGAATTCTTAAAGTGAAAACTCTGCCGTTAGCAGTCAAAAGAGAGGATAGAGAGGGAGTGAGGCCGACTAAGTAACATGAGGAGTGAGGTAGTTTGCTCGCAGAAACAGCAAGAATTTATAAAGGAAAAATATCCGCACAAGTACACCATAATGACCCAGTGAAAAACATAAACATTCTATAGTTTAAGAGCAAAATAAGTTGTATAAAATCAGCATAATTTATGTCTCGGTAGCTTTCACATTATCTCATTATCAGGGGCGGATTTTCTGGGGCCCTAGACGCAAACATCAGATTGAGGCCCCTATTAGGAAGTATGCATAAAAATTGAATTTCTCAAGAAATAACACATTTATTCCATAGAAGCTTCAGTCACTTTACTACGGCAACGATAAATAAACAAGTTTTGAATTACATTGCACACTATTTCTATAAATAACAAAGAATGACGGATAGACTTGACAATTTAATATATACTGCTAGCTGAAGTGCCCGTTGATTCTCAACGGGGCAAATAGATGTCGGATTAAATGTAGTATACCTATTTGTACAAAAGAGAAAATAACACCTCGCATCATCTCGTAGTTTAGTCCAACGGGACAGGTTATCGAAAACAAAAATTTTCTAATCAAAGTTCGAGGCCGAAATCTACAATCAACAATAAGAATGTGAATCATTATGGAATTTCCCTCTTATTATTAACATGTCTCAAAGTAATGTGTAAGTTTGCAAGATTTTCAACTTCCGATTCTGGTAACTTTAATCGTATAATTGTCAAGAGTCCGAAATGATAAATAAAAAGTTACTCCTCCATCTCCACTAATTTATTACGGTGCTACGCATGTTTGTTGCCCCTGTAATTCATTACTACAAATTGTCCGTGACTAATATAATTAAAATCTCTGAACATTTTCATCCTCTTCATATCGTCATCTTTTTCTAAATGGGCCTAAATACACATGCATTCTTATGGGAAAATGAATAAACTCGGAATCAACAATCGCATTGGTCGTCAGGGGGACGGGTTGTTTACAACCTCGAAATTTCACAAAATATTCGCATATTTTATCTAAATTCTCGCAGTTTCGAAACAAAAGCTTTATTCTACGACAATAATAAGAATCTGTATTCAATTTCCCTTTTTTTGGTACTTATCTTGATCTTATGCGACTATTCCTTCTAATTTAATTTTGCAAAAGAAATAAAGTCTGCAACCGATAAAATCGAACTTTACGTGTATTTCTTATGGAAATCTATCTGAATGATCTAGGATCAAACCCAGCAAAGTTATCAAATAAAAATATGACAGTGCTTCCTTCTGGGTCTCAGAGAACACGTATGCAAAATTTGACGCAAATCGGACAAACGGTGTGGACTCCAATCGTGAACAAACAAACACACAAACCCACAGAATTTCTGCTTTATATATATAGATAAGCATGTTATGTAGCTTTACTCACCATATATATAAAATTGACTCTTGAAGATGAAAACTAGAACAATTTTACTAGGAATATCTTCAGTAAAATATTCAGCCCGAAGGGTGGTTGGGACCTCATCCCCCCTAATATTCAGCCCGAAGGGTGGTTGGGACCTCATCCCCCCTAATATTCAATCCGAAGGGGGGGGGGGTGTTTGGGACCTCATCCTCCACCATTATCTACGAAGAACTAGGAGACGGAAATGAGGCTTACTAGGTAAGATGAGGAGTGAGGTAGTTTGCCCTTGGTTTTCTCACCTTCAACCACATACAGAAGTGAATGAAAGAAACAACTTGTGCCGAAAAACACGAAAAATGTTATTCGTTCAAATATGGTAGCAGGAGGAGACTACACTGGCGTAAGACAAATTCTCCACTCGCTCGGAGTCGCTCCAAGTAAATCGCGGAAATGACGTTTATCTCGGGAAAAGAAACGTAAGTGCTGAGACAGCGTCCAGGAAATCCAGAAGGTGGTACCCCTGGCCGCACTCGGAAAACGTGCCTTTTATTCATTGCTAGGTCACGTTTTTGTCGCTCTCGATTGATATCGTTATGACAGGATACCTCGCAGCTTAGTTTGAAAGTCGATTTTGGTCTCCAGGAAGCGGTATTCATTAATCGAGGGCCTCTTCCTGCGGAACTAGCTGGTTGAGAAAACCGCTACGGCGACTGCTTATTTCTTGGAATGAATGATCGGCCGGTGACTGGGCTCAATGACATTGAATGCCTTATCGCGTAAGATGTAGTGATTAAGGGCGAATTTACGGCTAGCGCCTCATCCGCACCCGATGGAGGTCTGCAGTAGGATTTCCCGGGGCCGGCTCGTAACAATGAGCAGGTAACCTTCGTAATTGTTTCGGTGAAAATGACGCCCTTTTATTGACCAAAAGCGCCATAACTTGCTGCCCCTTGTTAATACTCGTTAATGTAACGAAAGTCTACGTATGTGAAATGGATCTACGATCAGGACGGATTCAGATGGTAACCAAGACAGAAGAAAATAGTGATAATAAAATTCGTAGTGCAGCAAGCATCAGGGAGATAGTACAATGCAATAATAGTATGAACCTTCAATGTATTATTCAATCAAAGTGGATGACTGTTGTTGCTATGTACAACAATGACGAGACGCGAATTGATTTCCTCAAGCACTTGTGGTATCCATTAATAATGTTTTAAGGATTAAGGAAAGGTTAGAATTCCTGCCCGGTAAGTGGGAGATCTGGGTTCGAGTCCCAGTCATGTCGCCATCTTTCGATATTGTTTTAATTGAGTTGATGAAAGAATGAATGAGAAGCGATTGTTGTTACTAACGTAGCGTTACGTGGCAACAATGAACTATTAGGTTTATTATGTGAGAATGAAAGGTTAATGGGTCAGCAATTAAGAAAGACTGTGGCTAACATAGCTGAAAAGATAGCATGTTCTAAATGTATAGATAGCAACTTAGCATAGTGATAGAAAATGTGAGTCGGTTGTTAAAGTCAAATATAAACACACTAGCATTTGTTTCCTCTGGGCGCCACGCTAAAAATGTCCTGTTATGCCAATTTCAACGGCTTGTTGCCACACTACTATGTATTGGAAACGTGACTTAGCACGTAAAAGTGTAGGAAATTCACTAGGAAAATAGATTATTACAAAACCGGGACTGGATCCCCTATCTCCCAAATGTCGGGGGTTGTTCTAACCATTAAGCTGTACTTGGTAGATAGCTTAAAGGTTAGAGCAACCGCCCAAAGAATGAGAGTTTTGTGTTCGGTCATTTTAGACTTTTTTCGTGCCCATTTTTCCTTGGAAATTTCTAGTTATCGTCGCGATACTCATTTAGAGGTTAATAATTCATCGGTCTCAAAGGCTGAATTACCGTAGGTTTTAGAATGAATATAATTCTAATTTATCACCTCATTTGAACAACCAGTGGTTCTCTGTTTCCGTGGTTTACTGCTAGCCATGTCCACTATCACCCCTATTTCCAGAAAAACACGCCCCATTTATGGCAACCCTGGATCGGGCCCCTATCATGCATATATCCGGCCTAGGGAGGTTTAATTCATTAAAACACCTATATGTGCTTGAGGCACACCTTGTTTCGTTACCTCACTTTCCTCGATGGCTCATTGATGACGCGATGGTTTGACGTATTTTTACGTCATTCCCAAGCAAATGACTAGGATAAATGTACGTTCAAGTTAGCCCTTCGGATTGCATTCCAGTGAGGTAACTCTCCGCTGGCAGGTGAGAGTGAGATCATCCGATGCTGCGCGCTTAATGCTCGATTCTAGAGAAATCGGTCATTTCTTTCAGAAGCATCTTTACCCGCTCAAAAGTACTGAATTTACCTTTTGTTTACAGACAAAGGAAGTATAATATTTCTTCAATATGTCTCCATGGAGCAGAATAGATAGTTTCTCATTCATTGTACAAACCTGTGGGAACGGACGTTTTAGGAATAGCAACAAATTAGTGCTTCTCATTGATTTCTAAATTAATAAACTGCTGTATTATATTTATTTAAGGGTAAATATTATTAATATTCCGTAATAAATACCATTTCTTTCGCTTCTTGGTAACTTAACCCACCCTTTATGTCATTAACAACTTTTGTCTTTGTCTTCCCCTCTGCTTTTCTCCTTGCATTCTTCCCTCAATCACATTCTCTAGCAATCATTCTCCCCTCAATATTTGGCCCACCCATTTCCTCTGTCGACGTTTAATTACTTCAGTTAAATCCCTCTCCTCCCTTGCCGTCTCTAGTATCTCTGTGTTTGTTTTTCTGTCGATGTTTATGATTCTGCCTCAATATCTTGACGAATGAAATATTATTTGACTGGTGGTACAGGATAGAGGAATATGTATTTTTTATATACTTTTGTCTCAGTCTTGTTCATGGCTATGATGATACGAAAGCTACTGAGGTATGAGTTATGCTGAATGATAGCATTAATTAAGGTTTCTCCTTATTCAGTGTTACGAAAAGTGTTACTCGTAGAGTTACTGTGCTTCACTAGCGTGGGCTTGTTCTGCTTGTATTCTGGCTCAGTAAGATAAACAAAGGCAAACTACCTCACTCCTCATCTTGCGTAGCAAACCTCATTTCTCATTATGAAATATTACGAAAAGTGTTACTCGTAGAGTCACTAACGTGGGCTTGTTCTGCTTATAGCATTCTGGCTCAGTGAGAAGAGCAAGGGCAAACTACCTCACTCCTCACTTCTCCTTGTAATCCTCATTTCCCTCTCCTAGCTCTTCGTAGCTGATGTTAGAGGGGATGAAGTCCTAACCGGCCTTCGGGCTTAATACTTAATACAGACATCGATGTTTAAGGGTTGTAGTAATATAAAAAAGCCATTTAAATTCATAAATTGGGTTGCTAAGAAACGGTATTCGCTATGTATTTGTCAAGTGTGTGTTTATTTACTCAATTCTTTCACGTATTAAAATATTTAAAGCTCATTCATGAGAAAATGCGATAAGGGAAAGTACGGATACTGCTTTTAACACCCAATAAGAATATCACAGGCTGCAATGATTTGGTAACCTATCTCACTTCAATCCAACCTTTCATTGTAAACTAGTTATTGCAGGATGTATTTCTGTCGAAAGATTTCTCTTTGTACCGGACCTGAAAAAATTAATATCGGTCAATGAGATTTTAATGGGGCTTCTTTTTCAATGGCTTAAATGGCTGGTGAAACTTCCAGTGTACAACCGCGTACTCGATTTTGCAATATCCCGTGCTCTGCGAAATCTTTGTGAACGAGATATATTGACGTTGTAAATGTAATTTGGTCCAATTTGGCTCATGCCGAACCACAAAGGTCAATGTTTTTTTTCTTGATTCTATACACAAGTATGAATTAACCAAGTCCCTTGTATGGACTATATTTGGTTTAGCTGGAATTTTCGGAATTCGTAAGCTACGATGAAAATGACTTTCTGAGAAATCGTGTAATTCTTCCGCGTACAGTTTTTGGTAACTACTTAATCACTATATTTAGTTTAGCTGGACTATATTTAGTTTAGCTGGAATTTTCGGAATTCGTAAGCTACGATGAAATTACAAGGAAATGACACACTAATAAATCGCTTAATTCTTCCGCGTACAGGTTTTGGCAACCACTTAATCACTCTTCCGTTAAGGGATAATTTGATACATCGCATTAGGAGCTGATCTGCGTACGAACTTTTTCCTTATTCGATTTTTCTCCCTAGATACGAACCGTAAATACCAGAAAGATATAACACAAAACTGGATCTCGAGTTACGAACTCCGAACCGGAACTAATTAAATTCGTTAGTCGAGGTGCAGCTGTACTTATTTTTCCTTAATTTCTCCAAGTTTTGTCCAAAATCTTCGCTTTCTGGTAGTAGTAGTATTGTTAAAAGTGCTTCGACAGCTGAGGTCGTTTGGCACGTAGGCTCCCACGGGGAGTCGAGTGCCAAGTTATACACCTTTTCTTAATAGAGGAAAGCGTACTTACCCCATAATTTATTCTCACCTTCTGCCACAGCGATCGTGTGGGACTGTATTTGTTGATAAAAGCGCGATTTCCTCTGTTTTATTCTTGGATTTCCGCAAAGCCTTGCTTTCCTCGGTCTATTTCATTCGTCTTAGGAAATTTAAATGCAATTTACTTATCTACAAAAACCAGGAAATCATATTATCACACGGAGTCTCAATCTTTTCATATAACATGTGGTTTTTCGCATCAAAATTGCTAGAAATTTGATAATATAAACGGATTTTTTTTAAAGTTTTGCTGCTTTAAAAAGGTTCAACCATTTAATCCCATGTTGTGATCGCTTCTTGTAAGAATGACTGGGTAAGAAATACCAATGAAAAATTCATTTAGAATGGAATATGAGATTGGATCAGTTAAAAACTCGTTTAGTGTAAAATTCGATTGTTTTTACGTATGATTTTACGAATTAATTGGTGGTAAGGGATATGTAGTCACGGATTTGGCAAATTTTGCTTTTCTAGCATGTATATTTCAGCGCCAATGAAAAATTATGCTTGACAAAGAGCTTTATTTTTTAGTTATATGCCTTTTGACATTGTCACTTCCGGGAGGTTTACATTTTTTGTTGTTTATCCAGTTTTTTTTCTGCGTTGTATGTTAAAATGCGTCTGTCAACAGCTTTTATATACTCTTGATTTCGATTCAATGCAGGAATGTCATTCCATACCGTCTTGTCCAAATAACCCCTTTTTATTTCTACTTTCATAATTTTTCCCGTTATCTTCGTCATCTAAATCCATTGCTGATTTGCTATCTATCCATTGCTCTAGAATATTTTATTTTCGTTACTTCTACGAAATTGAATCACTGTAGGTTCTGTTGTGTGAAACTTCATCTCGGACTATATTTCGTGTCATAGTCGTTGGAATTTAGAATAGGACAATAGAACTTAGGTATGCCACCTCTTAGGAATTAAACGAATGCATTGAAGTAACGAGAAAATGAAGCGTTGCATTCATTCTTTCTGCAGACCTATTGTTTCTCCTTTGCCAACTGCAGAGGAGTCTTTCTTCCCAACGTCCCCGTCATCGTCTTAATGGAGTATAAGTTTTCTACTTCCGGAATAGCTACTGCTTCCGGGAATTTTTTCCACAATCTTCCCGGCAGGAAATACTTCAACATATGGCCTCAATTTTTGCATAGAACCTTTTTAGTTAGGGAGCGATTTCTGTATTTCGTTCGAACTGCTAAAAGAAATATTTTATTTTTCTACTTTGGATGGAATGTCAGTTGAACAGAAAACCTTTGTTCTTCGCTTTAACGGTTTCTTCTTGTACCTGTCTCCTTTATTTCATGGTCGATGTTTAAATATTCATATTATTTATTTTCTCTTATTGTATGTATGAATGTTTGCGCGAAAAATAGTACGTACTTATTTATACATCAAGTTCCGAAGGATAATTTTTCCGTTGTAACGAATGGAAATTTCGTGCGAACTGTTAAATTTAAAACTTTTTAAAGTTTGAAAGAAAAGTTTTGACTCGAGGGACTTTTATTTAATGTATAGAGAAGTATTTTACTATAGCGTAGAGTTAAAATTTTGAACTTTTCAACACGGTTGATAGTGAATCAATCTTCTTCAACTCTTATTATATTTGAGTAGCTTGTTGGGATACATAAGAACCGCCGTTGAAGAAATCAACGTGAAAAAGCTTCATCAACGCTGAAAATACATTGTTAATTTTAACTGTTCAACTACTTAAAACTGTTGCCTAGGTTGTATAGGCTAATGTAACAATACAGGCTACAAAGGATAAAGCATGTAGTGTGAGGAGTGTATCCGGATTATATGTGCATTTCGTATTATACACGTATGTGCATTTCGTATTAAACACGTATGNACGGCTAGCGCCTCATCCGCACCCGATGGAGGTCTGCAGTAGGATTTCCCAGGGCCGGCTCGTAACAATGAGCAGGTAACCTTCGTAATTGTTTCGGTGAAAATGACGCCCTTTTATTGACCAAAAGCGCCATAACTTGCTGCCCCTTGTTAATACTCGTTAATGTAACGAAAGTCTACGTATGTGAAATGGATCTACGATCAGGACGGATTCAGATGGTAACCAAGACAGAAGAAAATAGTGATAATAAAATTCGTAGTGCAGCAAGCATCAGGGAGATAGTACAATGCAATAATAGTATGAACCTTCAATGTATTATTCAATCAAAGTGGATGACTGTTGTTGCTATGTACAACAATGACGAGACGCGAATTGATTTCCTCAAGCACTTGTGGTATCCATTAATAATGTTTTAAGGATTAAGGAAAGGTTAGAATTCCTGCCCGGTAAGTGGGAGATCTGGGTTCGAGTCCCAGTCATGTCGCCATCTTTCGATATTGTTTTAATTGAGTTGATGAAAGAATGAATGAGAAGCGATTGTTGTTACTAACGTAGCGTTACGTGGCAACAATGAACTATTAGGTTTATTATGTGAGAATGAAAGGTTAATGGGTCAGCAATTAAGAAAGACTGTGGCTAACATAGCTGAAAAGATAGCATGTTCTAAATGTATAGATAGCAACTTAGCATAGTGATAGAAAATGTGAGTCGGTTGTTAAAGTCAAATATAAACACACTAGCATTTGTTTCCTCTGGGCGCCACGCTAAAAATGTCCTGTTATGCCAATTTCAACGGCTTGTTGCCACACTACTATGTATTGGAAACGTGACTTAGCACGTAAAAGTGTAGGAAATTCACTAGGAAAATAGATTATTACAAAACCGGGACTGGATCCCCTATCTCCCAAATGTCGGGGGTTGTTCTAACCATTAAGCTGTACTTGGTAGATAGCTTAAAGGTTAGAGCAACCGCCCAAAGAATGAGAGTTTTGTGTTCGGTCATTTTAGACTTTTTTCGTGCCCATTTTTCCTTGGAAATTTCTAGTTATCGTCGCGATACTCATTTAGAGGTTAATAATTCATCGGTCTCAAAGGCTGAATTACCGTAGGTTTTAGAATGAATATAATTCTAATTTATCACCTCATTTGAACAACCAGTGGTTCTCTGTTTCCGTGGTTTACTGCTAGCCATGTCCACTATCACCCCTATTTCCAGAAAAACACGCCCCATTTATGGCAACCCTGGATCGGGCCCCTATCATGCATATATCCGGCCTAGGGAGGTTTAATTCATTAAAACACCTATATGTGCTTGAGGCACACCTTGTTTCGTTACCTCACTTTCCTCGATGGCTCATTGATGACGCGATGGTTTGACGTATTTTTACGTCATTCCCAAGCAAATGACGAGGATAAATGTACGTTCAAGTTAGCCCTTCGGATTGCATTCCAGTGAGGTAACTCTCCGCTGGCAGGTGAGAGTGAGATCATCCGATGCTGCGCGCTTAATGCTCGATTCTAGAGAAATCGGTCATTTCTTTCAGAAGCATCTTTACCCGCTCAAAAGTACTGAATTTACCTTTTGTTTACAGACAAAGGAAGTATAATATTTCTTCAATATGTCTCCATGGAGCAGAATAGATAGTTTCTCATTCATTGTACAAACCTGTGGGAACGGACGTTTTAGGAATAGCAACAAATTAGTGCTTCTCATTGATTTCTAAATTAATAAACTGCTGTATTATATTTATTTAAGGGTAAATATTATTAATATTCCGTAATAAATACCATTTCTTTCGCTTCTTGGTAACTTAACCCACCCTTTATGTCATTAACAACTTTTGTCTTTGTCTTCCCCTCTGCTTTTCTCCTTGCATTCTTCCCTCAATCACATTCTCTAGCAATCATTCTCCCCTCAATATTTGGCCCACCCATTTCCTCTGTCGACGTTTAATTACTTCAGTTAAATCCCTCTCCTCCCTTGCCGTCTCTAGTATCTCTGTGTTTGTTTTTCTGTCGATGTTTATGATTCTGCCTCAATATCTTGACGAATGAAATATTATTTGACTGGTGGTACAGGATAGAGGAATATGTATTTTTTATATACTTTTGTCTCAGTCTTGTTCATGGCTATGATGATACGAAAGCTACTGAGGTATGAGTTATGCTGAATGATAGCATTAATTAAGGTTTCTCCTTATTCAGTGTTACGAAAAGTGTTACTCGTAGAGTTACTGTGCTTCACTAGCGTGGGCTTGTTCTGCTTGTATTCTGGCTCAGTAAGATAAACAAAGGCAAACTACCTCACTCCTCATCTTGCGTAGCAAACCTCATTTCTCATTATGAAATATTACGAAAAGTGTTACTCGTAGAGTCACTAACGTGGGCTTGTTCTGCTTATAGCATTCTGGCTCAGTGAGAAGAGCAAGGGCAAACTACCTCACTCCTCACTTCTCCTTGTAATCCTCATTTCCCTCTCCTAGCTCTTCGTAGCTGATGTTAGAGGGGATGAAGTCCTAACCGGCCTTCGGGCTTAATACTTAATACAGACATCGATGTTTAAGGGTTGTAGTAATATAAAAAAGCCATTTAAATTCATAAATTGGGTTGCTAAGAAACGGTATTCGCTATGTATTTGTCAAGTGTGTGTTTATTTACTCAATTCTTTCACGTATTAAAATATTTAAAGCTCATTCATGAGAAAATGCGATAAGGGAAAGTACGGATACTGCTTTTAACACCCAATAAGAATATCACAGGCTGCAATGATTTGGTAACCTATCTCACTTCAATCCAACCTTTCATTGTAAACTAGTTATTGCAGGATGTATTTCTGTCGAAAGATTTCTCTTTGTACCGGACCTGAAAAAATTAATATCGGTCAATGAGATTTTAATGGGGCTTCTTTTTCAATGGCTTAAATGGCTGGTGAAACTTTCAGTGTACAACCGCGTACTCGATTTTGCAATATCCCGTGCTCTGCGAAATCTTTGTGAACGAGATATACTGACGTTGTAAATGTAATTTGGTCCAATTTGGCTCATGCCGAACCACAAAGGTCAATGTTTTTTTTCTTGATTCTATACACAAGTATGAATTAACCAAGTCCCTTGTATGGACTATATTTGGTTTAGCTGGAATTTTCGGAATTCGTAAGCTACGACGAAAATGACTTCCTAAGAAATCGTGTAATTCTTCCGCGTACAGTTTTTGGTAACTACTTAATCACTATATTTAGTTTAGCTGGACTATATTTAGTTTAGCTGAAATTTTCGAAATTCGTAAGCTACGATGAAACTACAAGGAAATGACACACTAAGAAATCGCTTAATTCTTCCGCGTACAGGTTTTGGCAACCACTTAATCACTCTTCCGTTAAGGGATAATTTGATACATCGCATTAGGAGCTGATCTGCGTACGAACTTTTTCCTTATTCGATTTTTCTCCCTAGATACGAACCGTAAATACCAGAAAGATATAACACAAAACTGGATCTCGAGTTACGAACTCCGAACCGGAAATAATTAAATTCGTTAGTCGAGGTGCAGCTGTACTTATTTTTCCTTTATTTCTCCAAGTTTTGTGCAAAATCTTCGCTTTCTGGTAGTAGTAGTATTGTTAAAAGTGCTTCGACAGCTGAGGTCGTTTCGCACGTAGGCTCCCACGGGGAGTCGAGTGCCAAGTTATACACCTTTTCTTAATAGAGAAAAGCGTACTTACCCCATAATTTATTCTCACCTTCTGCCACAGCGATCGTGTGGGACTGTATTTGTTGATAAAAGCGCGATTTCCTCTGTTTTATTCTTGGATTTCCGCAAAGCCTTGCTTTCCTCGGTCTATTTCATTCGTCTTAGGAAATTTAAATGCAATTTACTTATCTACAAAAACCAGGAAATCATATTATCACACGGAGTCTCAATCTTTTCATATAACATGTGGTTTTTCGCATCAAAATTGCTAGAAATTTGATAATATAAACGGATTTTTTTTAAAGTTTTGCTGCTTTAAAAAGGTTCAACCATTTAATCCCATGTTGTGATCGCTTCTTGTAAGAATGACTGGGTAAGAAATACCAATGAAAAATTCATTTAGAATGGAATATGAGATTGGATCAGTTAAAAACTCGTTTAGTGTAAAATTCGATTGTTTTTACGTATGATTTTACGAATTAATTGGTGGTAAGGGATATGTAGTCACGGATTTGGCAAATTTTGCTTTTCTAGCATGTATATTTCAGCGCCAATGAAAAATTATGCTTGACAAAGAGCTTTATTTTTTAGTTATATGCCTTTTGACATTGTCACTTCCGGGAGGTTTACATTTTTTGTTGTTTATCCAGTTTTTTTTCTGCGTTGTATGTTAAAATGCGTCTGTCAACAGCTTTTATATACTCTTGATTTCGATTCAATGCAGGAATGTCATTCCATACCGTCTTGTCCAAATAACCCCTTTTTATTTCTACTTTCATAATTTTTCCCGTTATCTTCGTCATCTAAATCCATTGCTGATTTGCTATCTATCCATTGCTCTAGAATATTTTATTTTCGTTACTTCTACGAAATTGAATCACTGTAGGTTCTGTTGTGTGAAACTTCATCTCGGACTATATTTCGTGTCATAGTCGTTGGAATTTAGAATAGGACAATAGAACTTAGGTATGCCACCTCTTAGGAATTAAACGAATGCATTGAAGTAACGAGAAAATGAAGCGTTGCATTCATTCTTTCTGCAGACCTATTGTTTCTCCTTTGCCAACTGCAGAGGAGTCTTTCTTCCCAACGTCCCCGTCATCGTCTTAATGGAGTATAAGTTTTCTACTTCCGGAATAGCTACTGCTTCCGGGAATTTTTTCCACAATCTTCCCGGCAGGAAATACTTCAACATATGGCCTCAATTTTTGCATAGAACCTTTTTAGTTAGGGAGCGATTTCTGTATTTCGTTCGAACTGCTAAAAGAAATATTTTATTTTTCTACTTTGGATGGAATGTCAGTTGAACAGAAAACCTTTGTTCTTCGCTTTAACGGTTTCTTCTTGTACCTGTCTCCTTTATTTCATGGTCGATGTTTAAATATTCATATTATTTATTTTCTCTTATTGTATGTATGAATGTTTGCGCGAAAAATAGTACGTACTTATTTATACATCAAGTTCCGAAGGATAATTTTTCCGTTGTAACGAATGGAAATTTCGTGCGAACTGTTAAATTTAAAACTTTTTAAAGTTTGAAAGAAAAGTTTTGACTCGAGGGACTTTTATTTAATGTATAGAGAAGTATTTTACTATAGCGTAGAGTTAAAATTTTGAACTTTTCAACACGGTTGATAGTGAATCAATCTTCTTCAACTCTTATTATATTTGAGTAGCTTGTTGGGATACATAAGAACCGCCGTTGAAGAAATCAACGTGAAAAAGCTTCATCAACGCTGAAAATACATTGTTAATTTTAACTGTTCAACTACTTAAAACTGTTGCCTAGGTTGTATAGGCTAATGTAACAATACAGGCTACAAAGGATAAAGCATGTAGTGTGAGGAGTGTATCCGGATTATATGTGCATTTCGTATTATACACGTATGTGCATTTCGTATTATACACGTATGTGCATTTCGTATTATACACGTATGTGCATTTCGTATTATACACATGTGCATTTCGTATTATACACGTATGTGCATTTCGTATTATACACGTATGTGCATTTCGTATTATACATGCATTTCGTATACACATACGTATATTTCGTTTCCAACGATAAAGTATATTACGACACAGTTTCGCATTTATGAGAACCTACTGCCCTGTTCAGTTTAACTAGAACGTAAGTATATGTATCCCCCATTCTTAAGCGTATACACCCCCTTCCTGTGTTTGCCAATGTTGCCGGAATAGCTCTTAAGTTCGTTCCTCCAAATAGTTTGATATCTGGCCACTATATCACGCCACCAAGTGTTGCTTTAATTTTGGAGACAACTGTATATACTTATATGTATATGTGGATGCTGCATGTAAGAGCAAACCAGGCTGCGTCCAAGTAAATGATCAATGTTAATAGAGTTCCGGAGTTATAGCGTATAGAGTGTGAACTGCATTGGCATTTTGGGGATCTTTTTCCCCGTGTCTTTAAAGCGTTTTTTTTTACATTTGTCGCGTGTAGTATTCATTTCCTAGGTTATAGTTCCGAATTGAAATTCAGTCTTTCCTAATCGACAATTTCCCTCTTTTCTTGTTTAATAACGATGCTCGCCTTTCAAATGGTTTGAAATGGCCCCAAATGAAATACGTTCGTCCATGACCGCTAGTGATTCGACCTCTGCTCGTGATTCTCCGTTGTGAACGATGCGGCACGCTCGCGACGAGGCTGACGTTCGTTTATTCGGCTTTCGGTCCTCTGGGATGTTCGATAAACCGGCATCTTTGCGATTGAAACCCTCTGGCGGGCAGTCCCGGAACTTAATTCGGCAGCAAGCTTTGGGTTCTTAACGCAAGGAAGTCTCTTTTTTCCCTTTTAGCTTACGCCGGTATCCTTTAAGTCTGCACTTATATCGTTTCCGAGTATTTCTCGCACAATAAATATTGGTTGGTAATCTTAGATATGTGATGGCTGTCGAAATTTTTAGACTCGGAGAGCCTTGCCATCCTGAGGCGATATTAGCTGTTTCTTAATTGGACGCAGAAATGAAAGAGAGAAAGTCTGCCGTGGCCGGGAATCGAACCCGGGTCTTCCACTTTCAGGGCGGATGCTCTGACCTTTAAGCTACCACAACAGAACCTTCAATTTCTTGGGCTATGACTCGGTTTGTTCGTTGCTTATCTCTTTCTTAAATATTGACTTGATCTTCGCGCATTTCAACAGTCTGGGTGGCGATCATTGTTGCGTGACGCTGAATAACTAGCAATAATTACTTAATTTCAGACGCCACATTATTGAAGGGTGTTTAAGGCATTTTAATAATAACTTCATTATTGGAGCGCGCGACTATTGTTTCCTGCAATTAATTCCTACTTTTTATTCATTTTCTATGGTTCACCGTTCGTGTTTCATCATTTCATAGTGCTTCATATTACCGTTTACCGTTATTCAGCTGTTTGCTCCCCATTGGTCGTTGGGCCCTGAGATGGTCTACTTGCTTCTTTGCTCCTTTAGGCCGGCCCTGACTTTCCATTGGTATTCGTTTGATTTTCTGACTCTGATGGAATTATCCCTCACAATCATTGCTAACATAAACTAAAAATCGTCTCGTAAATTACGGTAAATTGAAAGTAATGAATACTTTTCTTGATTTCTAATGCTATTAATACATTGTGATCTTAGGATGTTGCAGTCCATCGGTTTTTGTTCCATTTACGCATGTAAATATATATTGTTTTAATTGCTAGCTGTGATAAGGATGTCATAAATTGTAATGGATGTATACATTTTTGATATTGTAAATGAGTCATTGTACGAATAGCTGCCTTCGGGGGGTACTTGAGGGGTTTTCTCCTGACTAGGGTGAATCCCAGGCAGAAAACTTTTCCTATACACTCAAGTCGATTTTGGTTAAGATTTCCCAAACGCACCTTTATTGTACTATTTGTATTATTTTCGTGTTCTTATATTACGATATATGAACAATGCGTGACAATCGGTACGGTTGCCACCTGGTGCAGGTTCCAGATTGCAGCATTTAAAACACTATAAGTAAAACACTCCTACACAATTTCAACAGACAACCACACTACCAGACTTGTAAACAAGAATCGGCGGTATCCAATTACATTCAATAATCCATGTCATTTTCGGTTAATTGTTGCTCGCGTACGTGCGCGTACAACTACCGAAAAACTAACTCCATGGCCGGGTCCGTCAAACAGCGAGAGAAGTATTATTCACCATAGAAATTCGTAACCAAGGACGACGTATCACTGTATATCTCTATAACACTGCCTCGTTGTGTGATAAATGACCGCCCGAAAACCGTGGTAACCAAGCGGTCACCACGCACGTGTCTCTAGGAGATGACTAGGAATTGAAGGCGCCAGTTGTGCCTCTGCTGGGGTCATCCGGCGGTGACTTCAATTAAGGCCGCATTCTTTGGAGAGCCATCCGTTTCTAAGGGTGACGACACCGAAGCCTCCGCTACAAAAACTCATTTTCGTCAACTCCGCGCTGCGTTTCCTCCGCTTTCGAAATCCTCTTATGCACTTAACTCATGGGTGGTGAGTAGGGGTACCATCTACTGTGTCGTTAATGCCCGGAGATTTTTAATTTAGGGTTAGGAACTTCCGGTATATTTTTTGTCCATCGTTGAACTGTAAAGCGTAAACGGTACATTTCACTTGTTTTATTACAGAGCCATTTCCTGTTTTCTGGTGTAGCGTAGTTCCAATAGTTCCACAATGATGATAGAAATTAAATTCCGGGAAATTTCAACTATTCTCCGGGAAGGCTCTGAGAGGGGCGAATTATGGGCGTGTCCCAAAATTCCGAGAGAGGTGGTAAACGTAGTTAGGTGCCTTCCTACATCGGAAGGCCGCGATGATCCCGGATAGTCGTGTAGGTAACGCTTTCGACTTAAATGAGAGCGGTCCCGGGTTCGATTCCCGGTGGAAGCCCATACATGCGAAATTACCTCACTTGGAGAAGCTCTTATAACAATACTACTACTATGGAAAGCCGCTTCCAAAATCAGCCGAGTACTGCAGTTCCTTAGTGTCATTTAATCAGTATTGCACTTTGGGTAGCGAATTACATTAGCAGATTAAATTTAGGCAGAATCTGGCTCCCGTAGTATAGGTTGTGGCATCGATACGCATCCATACGTCTTTGGAAATTATTGTTAATTATAATTGTTAATGCATGAGAGATATGAAAACACTCCGTAAGTCTTATGTCAGCTAATGGAACTCACGTTTGTAGGCAAACTGGAAGTTCCGGATTACCGATTTCTAGAAATTACCCTATGCGCATTTCGGAAACACAGCTTCCATATTCAAGGGTTCCACAGTGCAATGCATACACATTTCGGAAACAAAACTTCCATTTTCAAGGGTTCCATTGCCACAATTGGAAATGTAATTTGATTAACTGCTGGAAATGAAACTTCATAAAAACCGCTGTTGATAAAATCAAATAGTTTTGATAATCAAGGGTGGGTAGGGTTGATAGAAAAACAAACGCGGAAATGATAGTTGGTGGATTGAGAGGGTTTTGATAAAAATAATAAATGAATGGTAGGAAATGGGTGTGTCGAATATTAAGGCATTCCTAAAGAGAGTAATGGAAGTTACGATGCGATGGTTAAAAACAGCGGGAAGATAAAATATGATAGATGAAAAATTGGGAGGGGTGACGTGCCGAGAAACGAAAGAAACTGCGCTAAGCAGGAATTTTATGGCACACGAACCTACCGTACGGTAGAAGTGACGATGTTGTTATCCTTTCTTCGCGTGAGTTTTACCAACTAATATCATCAGTATACTTATTCATTTATATGTTCTATCAAGGACAAGTTAGCGCACGAAAATCCCACCTCTGTCTTTACACTTTACTATTATTTCATTCAAATTTTAATGCATCATATATTATCCATTGTGACATCATCTAACATAAGAATTTGAATGATATATGAGAATTGAACAAATGAAAAAACTTTGTGCTGATAAATAAGTTAATATGGTAATTCATATCAACTGAAATTAGTAATTAAATGTATCTTTTACTCCTACCGTACGGATATATTCCATACGGTAGGAGTAAAAGATACGCTTAATCAAAACTCACCGTAGCCTCACCGCCAGTCCAATGAAATTAGTAATAGTAACATGTAATCACTCTGTTACATTTTATTTGTATGAATTAATTATTTTTTCAATGCTTGGAAGAATCTCTGCATCTATAAGAACTGGGAATTTCTTATGAACTCCGATTTGGAGTTTGATAAAAAGATATTGTCTGCTCGATTCCGCTGGTTGACTTTCTTTTGTTTTTCTTCCCTTAGAAGTTGACCGTAAACTTCTGTTTGCTTATTCCATCCATACCCCTGAAGATGCTCACTTGGTTAGCGAAATGTACATCGGGCGAATCTCCCCTTTTATTTTGATAGCTTTGGAGTTTCTCTCCTTAACATTTATATTCCTATCAGTGGTCCATTATATTCTACATTTGTATGATACTTATAATTAATTATACAGCTACAAATACTACTGTTAATATTTTATATGCGAGAAGTTCCTTCTCGTCAGCAAGCATTTGTTGTTAAGAGCAAAGATGAGAAATAGTTAAGTCGGGGTCTCGTAAATGGACCTTATCTCAGCGTAGGGCCTTAGGACCCTTAAACTCGCACGACCCTAGAACCCATGCCGAACCCTAAAGGCTCTAATTTAGGGATCCTTAAAATGGGTCCCTTCGCTTAGTTTGTGATTTATTTTAAGTAAAAATCTTGTAAATTCATCTTCCGTATTTCCGTGCATCGAGTATTACATTTCAATAATATTAGCTCAATAATAATAATAAAACGTCTTTATTTAAGGGCGAGATTGAGGCTTATTAGGTTCTTCTTAAATCTAATCCTTTTATTAATATATTAAATAATAACCTTGTAATTATAAGTGAGGAGGTTGTGATATTCTACAAAGGACAGTGTCCTAGACGATATTTGGATTGGTGGCGAGCTCTATAACACGGCTATTTTGGGAGTGAATCGGAGAGCACTGTCGTGAGCAACAGGTTGCGTACCTCGGTCATTCGTCGCTTCGTTCGAAGGCAATCAAACCGCTATCACGAGTGTTTGACGTTTTCAAAATCGGAACATTTTTAATCTTGAGATTACGACGAACAAATTTATAAGCCGAAACATGATATCTTTAATTTCAAAGAGACCACCTCGGGAATTGCCTTTAATTCGTCCCAGCAATCAGAAATTAAAACGCAAGATGTATTTGTATAAAGAATTTTGCTCACTTTTTGCCTAAGTAACCAATGTTCTACATTTCGAAAGTGGCAATCATTGTGATTGAGCGGAACTTGGCGAAATGCCCTGCGGAATTAAATTTTAAAACTCTTCTTAATTTACATTTAAAATACGTTTCATTCGTAAAGGGAGTTTGACACAGCGTTCGTAAATGAGCAGCCAATGCATTTAAATTCCCGACTTGGCCGGTTAATCTTGAATCAATATAAATGTGAACCCATTACTTGTTACTTAGAGATTTTCAGGACCACCTTGGTCAGGTTATTCGCTTAAATATTCTAGTCTATATCGTCGGATATTTCTGACTGGCTTTTCGCAAAGATCGTGAAATTTGGCTAACTGTTAGCAAAATTCGTCTTTCAAACTCCGCTTGACGACCAATGCGACTGAATTCGTTGGTGAAAGTGTAATATTTCGCGATCATGTAGTACTGTAATTAATATACTGACTGTACCACATTAAATTTATTGTATTCAATTGTTTTATCAATAAACGCGATCTTTCATTTTCGTTCATCAAATACCTAAATTCCATTTNATTTATGAGAACCTACTGCCCTGTTCAGTTTAACTAGAACGTAAGTATATGTATCCCCCATTCTTAAGCGTATACACCCCCTTCCTGTGTTTGCCAATGTTGCCGGAATAGCTCTTAAGTTCGTTCCTCCAAATAGTTTGATATCTGGCCACTATATCACGCCACCAAGTGTTGCTTTAATTTTGGAGACAACTGTATATACTTATATGTATATGTGGATGCTGCATGTAAGAGCAAACCAGGCTGCGTCCAAGTAAATGATCAATGTTAATAGAGTTCCGGAGTTATAGCGTATAGAGTGTGAACTGCATTGTCATTTTGGGGATCTTTTTCCCCGTGTCTTTAAAGCGTTTTTTTTTACATTTGTCGCGTGTAGTATTCATTTCCTAGGTTATAGTTCCGAATTGAAATTCAGTCTTTCCTAATCGACAATTTCCCTCTTTTCTTGTTTAATAACGATGCTCGCCTTTCAAATGGTTTGAAATGGCCCCAAATGAAATACGTTCGTCCATGACCGCTAGTGATTCGACCTCTGCTCGTGATTCTCCGTTGTGAACGATGCGGCACGCTCGCGACGAGGCTGACGTTCGTTTATTCGGCTTTCGGTCCTCTGGGATGTTCGATAAACCGGCATCTTTGCGATTGAAACCCTCTGGCGGGCAGTCCCGGAACTTAATTCGGCAGCAAGCTTTGGGTTCTTAACGCAGGGCAGTCTCTTTTTTCCCTTGTAGCTTACGTCGGTATCCTTTAAGTCTGCACTTATATCGTTTCCGAGTATTTCTCGCACAATAAATATTGGTTGGTAATCTTAGATATGTGATGGCTGTCGAAATTTTTAGACTCGGAGAGCCTTGCCATCCTGAGGCGATATTAGCTGTTTCTTAATTGGACGCAGAAATGAAAGAGAGAAAGTCTGCCGTGGCCGGGAATCGAACCCGGGTCTTCCACTTTCAGGGCGGATGCTCTGACCTTTAAGCTACCACAACAGAACCTTCAATTTCTTGGGCTATGACTCGGTTTGTTCGTTGCTTATCTCTTTCTTAAATATTGACTTGATCTTCGCGCATTTCAACAGTCTGGGTGGCGATCATTGTTGCGTGACGCTGAATAACTAGCAATAATTACTTAATTTCAGACGCCACATTATTGAAGGGTGTTTAAGGCATTTTAATAATAACTTCATTATTGGAGCGCGCGACTATTGTTTCCTGCAATTAATTCCTACTTTTTATTCATTTTCTATGGTTCACCGTTCGTGTTTCATCATTTCATAGTGCTTCATATTACCGTTTACCGTTATTCAGCTGTTTGCTCCCCATTGGTCGTTGGGCCCTGAGATGGTCTACTTGCTTCTTTGCTCCTTTAGGCCGGCCCTGACTTTCCATTGGTATTCGTTTGATTTTCTGACTCTGATGGAATTATCCCTCACAATCATTGCTAACATAAACTAAAAATCGTCTCGTAAATTACGGTAAATTGAAAGTAATGAATACTTTTCTTGATTTCTAATGCTATTAATACATTGTGATCTTAGGATGTTGCAGTCCATCGGTTTTTGTTCCATTTACGCATGTAAATATATATTGTTTTAATTGCTAGCTGTGATAAGGATGTCATAAATTGTAATGGATGTATACATTTTTGATATTGTAAATGAGTCATTGTACGAATAGCTGCCTTCGGGGGGTACTTGAGGGGTTTTCTCCTGACTAGGGTGAATCCCAGGCAGAAAACTTTTCCTATACACTCAAGTCGATTTTGGTTAAGATTTCCCAAACGCACCTTTATTGTACTATTTGTATTATTTTCGTGTTCTTATATTACGATATATGAACAATGCGTGACAATCGGTACGGTTGCCACCTGGTGCAGGTTCCAGATTGCAGCATTTAAAACACTATAAGTAAAACACTCCTACACAATTTCAACAGACAACCACACTACCAGACTTGTAAACAAGAATCGGCGGTATCCAATTACATTCAATAATCCATGTCATTTTCGGTTAATTGTTGCTCGCGTACGTGCGCGTACAACTACCGAAAAACTCCATGGCCGGGTCCGTCAAACAGCAAAAGAAGTATTATTCACCATAGAAATTGGTAACCAAGGACGACGTATCACTGTATATCTCTATAACACTGCCTCGTTGTGTGATAAATGACCGCCCGAAAACCGTGGTAACCAAGCGGTCACCACGCACGTGTCTCTAGGAGATGACTAGGAATTGAAGGCGCCAGTTGTGCCTCTGCTGGGGTCATCCGGCGGTGACTTCAATTAAGGCCGCATTCTTTGGAGAGCCATCCGTTTCTAAGGGTGACGACACCGAAGCCTCCGCTACAAAAACTCATTTTCGTCAACTCTGCGCTGCGTTTCCTCCGCTTTCGAAATCCTCTTATGCACTTAACTCATGGGTGGTGAGTAGGGGTACCATCTACTGTGTCGTTAATGCCCGGAGATTTTTAATTTAGGGTTAGGAACTTCCGGTATATTTTTTGTCCATCGTTGAACTGTAAAGCGTAAACGGTACATTTCACTTGTTTTATTACAGAGCCATTTCCTGTTTTCTGGTGTAGCGTAGTTCCAATAGTTCCACAATGATGATAGAAATTAAATTCCGGGAAATTTCAACTATTCTCCGGGAAGGCTCTGAGAGGGGCGAATTATGGGCGTGTCCCAAAATTCCGAGAGAGGTGGTAAACGTAGTTAGGTGCCTTCCTACATCGGAAGGCCGCGATGATCCCGGATAGTCGTGTAGGTAACGCTTTCGACTTAAATGAGAGCGGTCCCGGGTTCGATTCCCGGTGGAAGCCCATACATGCGAAATTACCTCACTTGGAGAAGCTCTTATAACAATACTACTACTATGGAAAGCCGCTTCCAAAATCAGCCGAGTACTGCAGTTCCTTAGTGTCATTTAATCAGTATTGCACTTTGGGTAGCGAATTACATTAGCAGATTAAATTTAGGCAGAATCTGGCTCCCGTAGTATAGGTTGTGGCATCGATACGCATCCATACGTCTTTGGAAATTATTGTTAATTATAATTGTTAATGCATGAGAGATATGAAAACACTCCGTAAGTCTTATGTCAGCTAATGGAACTCACGTTTGTAGGCAAACTGGAAGTTCCGGATTACCGATTTCTAGAAATTACCCTATGCGCATTTCGGAAACACAGCTTCCATATTCAAGGGTTCCACAGTGCAATGCATACACATTTCGGAAACAAAACTTCCATTTTCAAGGGTTCCATTGCCACAATTGGAAATGTAATTTGATTAACTGCTGGAAATGAAACTTCATAAAAACCGCTGTTGATAAAATCAAATAGTTTTGATAATCAAGGGTGGGTAGGGTTGATAGAAAAACAAACGCGGAAATGATAGTTGGTGGATTGAGAGGGTTTTGATAAAAATAATAAATGAATGGTAGGAAATGGGTGTGTCGAATATTAAGGCATTCCTAAAGAGAGTAATGGAAGTTACGATGCGATGGTTAAAAACAGCGGGAAGATAAAATATGATAGATGAAAAATTGGGAGGGGTGACGTGCCGAGAAACGAAAGAAACTGCGCTAAGCAGGAATTTTATGGCACACGAACCTACCGTACGGTAGAAGTGACGATGTTGTTATCCTTTCTTCGCGTGAGTTTTACCAACTAATATCATCAGTATACTTATTCATTTATATGTTCTATCAAGGACAAGTTAGCGCACGAAAATCCCACCTCTGTCTTTACACTTTACTATTATTTCATTCAAATTTTAATGCATCATATATTATCCATTGTGACATCATCTAACATAAGAATTTGAATGATATATGAGAATTGAACAAATGAAAAAACTTTGTGCTGATAAATAAGTTAATATGGTAATTCATATCAACTGAAATTAGTAATTAAATGTATCTTTTACTCCTACCGTACGGATATATTCCATACGGTAGGAGTAAAAGATACGCTTAATCAAAACTCACCGTAGCCTCACCGCCAGTCCAATGAAATTAGTAATAGTAACATGTAATCACTCTGTTACATTTTATTTGTATGAATTAATTATTTTTTCAATGCTTGGAAGAATCTCTGCATCTATAAGAACTGGGAATTTCTTATGAACTCCGATTTGGAGTTTGATAAAAAGATATTGTCTGCTCGATTCCGCTGGTTGACTTTCTTTTGTTTTTCTTCCCTTAGAAGTTGACCGTAAACTTCTGTTTGCTTATTCCATCCATACCCCTGAAGATGCTCACTTGGTTAGCGAAATGTACATCGGGCGAATCTCCCCTTTTATTTTGATAGCTTTGGAGTTTCTCTCCTTAACATTTATATTCCTATCAGTGGTCCATTATATTCTACATTTGTATGATACTTATAATTAATTATACAGCTACAAATACTACTGTTAATATTTTATATGCGAGAAGTTCCTTCTCGTCAGCAAGCATTTGTTGTTAAGAGCAAAGATGAGAAATAGTTAAGTCGGGGTCTCGTAAATGGACCTTATCTCAGCGTAGGGCCTTAGGACCCTTAAACTCGCACGACCCTAGAACCCATGCCGAACCCTAAAGGCTCTAATTTAGGGATCCTTAAAATGGGTCCCTTCGCTTAGTTTGTGATTTATTTTAAGTAAAAATCTTGTAAATTCATCTTCCGTATTTCCGTGCATCGAGTATTACATTTCAATAATATTAGCTCAATAATAATAATAAAACGTCTTTATTTAAGGGCGAGATTGAGGCTTATTAGGTTCTTCTTAAATCTAATCCTTTTATTAATATATTAAATAATAACCTTGTAATTATAAGTGAGGAGGTTGTGATATTCTACAAAGGACAGTGTCCTAGACGATATTTGGATTGGTGGCGAGCTCTATAACACGGCTATTTTGGGAGTGAATCGGAGAGCACTGTCGTGAGCAACAGGTTGCGTACCTCGGTCATTCGTCGCTTCGTTCGAAGGCAATCAAACCGCTATCACGAGTGTTTGACGTTTTCAAAATCGGAACATTTTTAATCTTGAGATTACGACGAACAAATTTATAAGCCGAAACATGATATCTTTAATTTCAAAGAGACCACCTCGGGAATTGCCTTTAATTCGTCCCAGCAATCAGAAATTAAAACGCAAGATGTATTTGTATAAAGAATTTTGCTCACTTTTTGCCTAAGTAACCAATGTTCTACATTTCGAAAGTGGCAATCATTGTGATTGAGCGGAACTTGGCGAAATGCCCTGCGGAATTAAATTTTAAAACTCTTCTTAATTTACATTTAAAATACGTTTCATTCGTAAAGGGAGTTTGACACAGCGTTCGTAAATGAGCAGCCAATGCATTTAAATTCCCGACTTGGCCGGTTAATCTTGAATCAATATAAATGTGAACCCATTACTTGTTACTTAGAGATTTTCAGGACCACCTTGGTCAGGTTATTCGCTTAAATATTCTAGTCTATATCGTCGGATATTTCTGACTGGCTTTTCGCAAAGATCGTGAAATTTGGCTAACTGTTAGCAAAATTCGTCTTTCAAACTCCGCTTGACGACCAATGCGACTGAATTCGTTGGTGAAAGTGTAATATTTCGCGATCATGTAGTACTGTAATTAATATACTGACTGTACCACATTAAATTTATTGTATTCGATTGTTTTATCAATAAACGCAATGGCAATCTTCCATTTTCGTTCATGAAATACCTAAATTCCATTTATCTTGGGCTCCGGGTAGCCATGTGGATAACGCGTTCGACCTCTGTGAAAGAAGTCCCGGGTTCTATTCCCGTTAGGGCTGACGTGCGAAATGGCCTTAGCTGTCGAAGCACTTTTAAAGTAGGTAAGGGAAAGGATAAGTTGGTTCATCTTCGCACACTGAGGTGTGCTCCTTGAAACCCAAGATGTGAAAAATAGCGACATGACTGGGACTCGAACCCAGGCCTCTCTCCCACAACATATTCTTACCACTCAAGTACCATGCCGTGTCTCATACACATTGTTATGGGAATGTATTGTGAGCAGGGGTTAGATACCTGACCGGGGAGACCTGGGTTCGAGTCTCAGTCATGTCACTGTTTTTATGTCGGTTTATGCTTCACTTTTAACATTACTAGTACTATTAAATAAATGCATTGCGTTTAGGTATTACTTCGTGGAAAGTCATTACAGAAGAGAAGGAAAACTTAGTGAAAACTTAAATTTTCCACACGTTTTTATGGGCCATTACTACTACTGTCATTCGTCGAAAATGCTGAAATAAGGACTTTTAATATCTCCCTGAACTATCTATAAATTTAGCTTTTGCTATGTATAAATGTTGTTTAAAATTTTTAAGTTTGACAATGGTCTATATTTTTAGTGGCAGAAAATTTTTTTTAAATAGCTTGACTATTTCTGCTAATTGTGTAAGAGAATTCTGCTTCCAGGGTTTCAGTTTTACATCATAAACAGTTTGAGCAGTGATTCATAAACTGGTCGTTTCCAATTCCTTCGCCATTGCAAGCAAAGCGTCAGAAAAATGAAGTCTAAAATTTAGAAAATGAAGGCTGCATGATTCTATCTCTAATCGTCTCAGTCGGGTGAATCCGTTCTTTTAATTCCCGGAAAAGGTCCCAAGGACGACTTAATAATTTTCCAAGGCTATTCCGCAATATTTCTTTTATTCCGAGAGATCCGATCTGCATCCATTTTTTCCTACGATTGTCTTCGGAGCTTCGAAAATTGAAGGCTTTCTCGAAGATGTCGAAATGCTCTTTAAATTTCCGAATCTATTTCCTTTCCTCCGGGAACCATTACATGGCCGGCTTGAGTCTTCCAGTTTATCTCCTTCTCGGCATGCTTATTTTTTATTTAATGCCCGTCTCTTCGTTGCATAATGTGGAAGCAAAAATATTTGCAACGAATGAGCAATTGATATATGACTGATAGTATCAGTACTGTCTGTATAACAGGGAGGAGGCATAACGTCAGCAACATCATCCGTGTACGTGCTTTCTCTCAACTTATGTAGTAAATTAATCTTTTGTTTTAATCTTTTATCTTCTAAAGATTCCCATCCTGCTTCCTAAAACATCTGAGTAACGCTCACAGATTTATTGTAGCAAAACGTATCGTGTTTCGCTGCAACTTTTCTAATTACCTTTTGTGGTAGCAAGAATTTTTGTATGGAATTATGAATTGAGAAATAGCTAAGTCAAGTTGAGGAGGCAATAAAATACTGATATACATTTTTTCATTGCGTCTTGTGACTAATTCCGTTAATATAGATAGGCCCTTTATTGGCGACGTTAGACTCAAATGGGCCTCACTTCCATCTAACCTCGTATGTCTTTATTATACTCGTATGTGCAGAAATTAATTAAAAAACAAGTTGGGAAAAATCTTTGCAAATTATGGTTGACAAAGAGAAAACCAACGTTGCGAGAAAACGCCCATAGAGACCGGGAAGGGGCTAGAAATCACAGAAGGGAAAAAATTTAAAAGTAATATACAGTGAAAATGTTTGCTCTTCAAAAAGCGTAGAAAAATTTTTTTAATGAAAACAAAGGATAATTCAAAATTCATATTGATAATACGCTAAAATTACGCAATTAAACATTCACATTTAAATTATAAAAATATCGTTACATTATTAAATTGCGATAATAATAATTGATTAATGTGTTTAATATGGTAGTCTAATACAGAATGTGCCAATCTGAACCAGCATAACTTACTACCCTCACTTGATTTAAGGAACATTTTTATACGTTCTTGTCGGTGCCGTATTAATTCTCTAATTCTAAAGCAAAGAAATTTCTCCATAAAATATACCACGTATCGAATCTCTAGAGCTACAAGTCTAGGGACGATGGTCTTCAACTCACGAGCAAGGAACCCTACCATGCCATTAACCCCTGGCAGCCAAATCATATTCATCATAAATCAATCTATCCAATTCAGCGTGGTCTTCCACGTAACAAGGCGGAACACAGTAAATATCGCTCAAGGAATCCACTCAGGCACGTGTGAATGCCTCCTTAACTCGATTTTTGCGATCGACGAAGACTTGAAATGAAAACTGCTCTTGCTTTAGAAGGAGATTTTTTATTTACACACGTCGAATCCGTTCCAAAGAACTGTTTATTGCTTGCCCTTCTTTGTCACCCAAGATTTTGCAACAGCAGATCTGATACGTACAGCTTGTTGATGGAGAAAATAGTTGCAAAACGTATCATTACAAAATTTAAAAGAAGCTCTCGAAGTAGATAACATCGCAACCGTCATGCGACACAACATAAGGTGAATTGTAAATAAAGGTGAAGTATTTATTGAATGAAATTCGGATTTATGTTCTTTTCGGTTGTATTCGAGAGAAAATCGGTGGTTCTCAGGACCTTGTGGCAGTTATAGTGGCCGAGATATCGCCGATTATTCTCGTCGAATTCAGGGACTAGAAAACAATTTTCAGTTCAGTCTGTCAAACCTTGAATTACGGAGTTTGGTTTTCTTATACTGGAAATGTTAAAAATGTTGAACTATCGTTTTATTCAAGTACTGCGGTGCTCCAAATCAAGCTGTAAGCAGTTCAGAATGTAAAATGTCCATCAAGGTTGCATCGCTCGAGATTAATGAAGTAACGAATCTCGAACTCAATCCTCTTCTACAGTGTTCACTTAACAAAACTTCACATATTATTAATCATGATGACATTATAGAATGATAATCTTTATTTGAGTGAGATTGGGATGTTACTGGGTGGCACTGAGATTTAAGGCTAAAATTAATTTGATGACAGATTTTAAAGCATGATTGTTGTCTTTAAGTCAAAAAAAGTAACTTCGAACGCGGCTGTTGAATTCAAAACCTATTTGTAAGAAGGAAGGCGTAAAATGCTTAACTCACAATATAAGAAGAAGAAAACAGCCAAAAATCATTAAAAGTAAAAATTGATATACATTTGATGATTACTTTATTACTGTTGATGGTTTTTGGATGTTTTCTTATTCTTATACTTTAACCATCAGCGGCCAATTTACTAATTATGTTAGCTTTCAGAATAAAATTTATGATACATGTCATATAAAGAAATAAAATCTTTAATTAAATTTTTGATATTTTTAGTGAGTTACATTTAATTGTTTAAACCGTTGTCAATTAAAGGGGAGAAAATAAATGTCTGTAAAGAAATCATTATTGCCGACAATGTACCCACATTCTTAATTATTGTTGGAAGCTTTCCATTTACTTCATCGTCGAAAATTAGAATAACGAAGGTTGTTGCGGCTTGAGTAGCGGTAAGTTACAACAATCGACCTCGGAATTATTGAAACGGAAATCGAGAAAGTCAACGATTAATGCGAAGTAATTGTTGCTTGAAAGCGGTCACTCATCAGCGTTACGTTGCAACAATCGACCTCGGGATTGTTGAAATGAAAGTCGAGAAAGTCAACAATTAAGACGCGAAGTCTTTGTTGCTTGAGAGCGGCCACTCATCAGAATCCGGCGCTGATTGCCACGGTAAGATTCTGCCTCAAATTCCTGAGAAACGTTCGTTAGAGAATGCCATTTGGATTTCCTCCTCAGTCACTGATCTCACCTCACGTTTTCATTTCCTCTTCTCCCCCCCCCATTCTCAGTAGCGGCACTCTTTCACGGAAAAGCACCCATATACAATGCGAGCGTGTGAATATTTAGCAGCTAACGTGGGCTCTCTTTTGTGTGACGCTACCGAGATCCGGTTGTAGTTTGGTAATGCGTGAGAGGGGGAGGAGTGTAGGATCGCGGTCTTCTGCCCTCGAGAACTTCCTCCGCCTCCAGCAGTTCCTTGTATCGCAATGAAAAGTCGTTGCGGGAAAAAATCTAGTTCTTGCCGGAGCTGTGATGAGAAGGATATTATTTGTGATGTTTTAAACTTTTTAGTGTGATTTCGTATTGCTCGGTTACTATGGTACTGTAGTTTCTCTAATATATTTAATAATAATAACAAAT
>KZ308499.1:853383-916813 GCA_000376725.2 Ladona fulva
CGATAATAATAATTGATTAATGTGTTTAATATGGTAGTCTAATACAGAATGTGCCAATCTGAACCAGCATAACTTACTACCCTCACTTGATTTAAGGAACATTTTTATACGTTCTTGTCGGTGCCGTATTAATACTCTAATTCTAAAGCAAAGAAATTTCTCCATAAAATATACCACGTATCGAATCTCTAGAGCTACAAGTCTAGGGACGATGGTCTTCAACTCACGAGCAAGGAACCCTACCATGCCATTAACCCCTGGCAGCCAAATCATATTCATCATAAATCAATCTATCCAATTCAGCGTGGTCTTCCACGTAACAAGGCGGAACACAGTAAATATCGCTCAAGGAATCCACTCAGGCACGTGTGAATGCCTAACTCGATTTTTGCGATCGACGAAGACTTGAAATGAAAACTGTTCTTGCTTTAGAAGGAGATTTTTTATTTACACACGTCGAATCCGTTCCAAAGAACTGTTTATTGCTTGCCCTTCTTTGTCACCCAAGATTTTGCAACAGCAGATCTGATACGCACAGCTTGTTGATGGAGAAAATAGTTGCAAAACGTATCATTACAAAATTTAAAAGAAGCTCTCGAAGTAGATAACATCGCAACCGTCATGCGACACAATATAAGGTGAATTGTAAATAAAGGTGAAGTATTTATTGAATGAAATTCGGATTTATGTTCTTTTCGGTTGTATTCGAGAGAAAATCGGTGGTTCTCAGGACCTTGTGGCAGTTATAGTGGCCGAGATATCGCCGATTATTCTCGTCGAATTCAGGGACTAGAAAACAATTTTCAGTTCAGTCTGTCAAACCTTGAATTATGGAGTTTGGTTTTCTTATACTGGAAATGTTAAAAATGTTGAACTATCGTTTTATTCAAGTACTGCGGTGCTCCAAATCAAGCTGTAAGCAGTTCAGAATGTAAAATATCCATCAAGGTTGCATCGCTCGAGATTAATGAAGTAATGAATCTCGAACTCAATCCTCTTCTACAGTGTTCACTTTAAAAAACTTCACATATTATTAATCATGATGACATTATAGAATGATAATCTTTATTTGAGTGAGATTGGGATGTTACTGGGTGGCACTGAGATTTAAGGCTAAAATTAATTTGATGACAGATTTTAAAGCATGATTGTTGTCTTTAAGTCAAAAAAAGTAACTTCGAACGCGGCTGTTGAATTCAAAACCTATTTGTAAGAAGGAAGGCGTAAAATGCTTAACTCACAATATAAGAAGAAGAAAACAGCCAAAAATCATTAAAAGTAAAAATTGATATACATTTGATGATTACTTTATTACTGTTGATGGTTTTTGGATGTTTTCTTATTCTTATACTTTAACCATCAGCGGCCAATTTACTAATTATGTTAGCTTTCAGAATAAAATTTATGATACATGTCATATAAAGAAATAAAATCTTTAATAAAAGTTTTGATATTTTTTAGTGAGTTACATTAATTTTTTTAAACCATTGTAAATTATAGGGGCGAAAAAAAATTTCTGTAAAGAAATCATTATTGCCGACAATGTACCCACATTCTTAATTATTGTTGGAAGCTTTCCATTTACTTCATCGTCGAAAATTAGAATAACGAAGGTTGTTGCGGCTTGAGTAGCGGTAAGTTACAACAATCGACCTCGGAATTGTTGAAACGGAAATCGAGAAAGTCAACGATTAAGACGAAGTAATTGTCGTTTGAAAGCGGTCACTCATCAGCGTTACGTTGCAACAATCGACCTCGGGATTGTTGAAATGAAAGTCGAGAAAGTCAACAATTAAGACGCGAAGTCTTTGTTGCTTGAGAGCGGCCACTCATCAGAATCCGGCGCTGATTGCCACGGTAAGATTCTGCCTCAAATTCCTGAGAAACGTTCGTTAGAGAATGCCATTTGGATTTCCTCCTCAGTCACTGATCTCACCTCACGTTTTCATTTCCTCTTCCCCCCCCCCCATTCTCAGTAGCGGCACTCTTTCACGGAAAAGCACCCATATACAATGCGAGCGTGTGAATATTTAGCAGCTAACGTGGGCTCTCTTTTGTGTGACGCTACCGAGATCCGGTTGTAGTTTGGTAATGCGTGAGAGGGGGAGGAGTGTAGGATCGCGGTCTTCTGCCCTCGAGAACTTCCTCCGCCTCCAGCAGTTCCTTGTATCGCAATGAAAAGTCGTTGCGGGAAAAAATTTAGTTCTTGCCGGAGCTGTGATGAGAAGGATATTATTTGTGATGTTTTAAACTTTTTAGTGTGATTTCGTATTGCTCGGTTACTATGGTACTGTAGTTTCTCTAATATATTTAATAATAATAACAAATTTATTAATCTAGCGACGTACAAATGTATGTATAGAACAAGTCACTTTCACCAACCACACTACAGCCAATTACTGCATTAATCAGCTACTAATCACATTACAAATCCACATAACACTTCGATTGCAATGTCCATATTTCCAGTAATTTCAACATCACTTTTCAATTACAAATATACACCACACTACGTTACATTCCACTGCAACTGCAACACATTACACCCATTGCAGTTATTTCATTTTTACATGATATTACATATTATTATGTAATTAATCATGTTTACCATTGCCAAACTTTGTTATGTATATACAAACACGATACATTTTTTTTTCGGCAGATATATAAAGTTATGGTACCATCGATATATACACAGAAATAGACGGATATAGTTACATTAATATATTAACTGTTAGATACACAGTCAGAAATTCCTTTCATTGTAGAATTCTTCCACACTATAAAATGATTTGCTGAATTCTCGAGATATTAGGGCATGTCTGTCTACACAGTTTTCTACCCGGGCCTTATCCCCACCACCTTCAGCAATCAATAAGTTTGAAAAGGGAATGGGGCTTACTAGGCAAGGTGAGGAGTGCGGTAGTTTTCCCTCGATTACCTCAATGAAGCCAGATGCTGTGTATGGAAAACGTCTAAGTGGGTGCGGCACAATGACCTTACGAGTGACTATTTTCATAGCCGATATGATTGATCAGGATGAAGGCCATTACTGAGTCACCTATTTAACTTTCGAGTAATAGTTTCTCATGATGCTAGATTTTACAGGCGTACCTCCGTGGAAAAAAGATGCCCCTTCATCTATTAACGCATTCACTGCGGATCACTCCGCCGTTCGAGTGATAAACATGTTACATCAGGTAACTTCCCTATTTTGTCTTGATCATAGCCCCCACGAGGAATCAAACTCGATACCGATAGTCGGTAGGAGCAAAGAAAAAGTCCGCGAGCGATCTTATTTCGCGTGATTTAGGCCTCACCTTGAGTATGCGTGTAGTTTATAGGATCCTGCCGACAAGTATTGTACTCCAGAATTAGAAAGAGTTAATCGAAAGGCGATACGTTTCGTAAAAAAGTGTTACGACAAATCAGTGAGCGTTACTCATATGCTTCAGGATGAAGGATGGGAATCTCTAGAAGATAGAAGATTTAATCAAATTCAGAGAAGATACTTTCGTAGAAGATGTAGCCGATATAATGCGTCCTCTCTGTGATATAGGCCGTACTGATATTGAGAGAAAAATCAGAGGAATAGATGTCATAACTAGTCGTCTCAAAAATTCATTCTTCCCGTGAAAGTAATCGATTAGGGTATTATAGTCATGGTTTGCTTGACTTGTGCCATACACCAAGAGGTGGCTTGCTCGGTATATAGGTAGACGTAGCTCTTATTAATGGAACGGTTTAATTGAACTATTAAAAATACCTATCAACTCGAATTTAAAGGCGTGGTCATTTTAGCGTTATTTCACAACAGTCACAACGAGATTAGTTAAGCAATAATCGAACTGGGAGTCAATAATTGGATTTCGGAAAGACCTCACTCAACAATTAAAATTTAACTTATGAATGTTTATGCACAAGACGTAAAAATGAACCTACATAACAATCCATATTACTTGACATTTATAGTATAGTATTGTTAAAAGTGCTTCGACAGCTAAGGTCATTTCGCACTTGAGCCCCTACCGGGAATCGAACCCGGGACCGCTTTCGCCAAAGTCGAACGCGTTGCCCACTTGGCTATCCGGGAGCTTTGACATTTATACTAGACATATATCATTCCCACCCCCTATTAATTCAGTTAGCATTCCAATGTTTTCTTGATCATATCCCCCACTGAGGATCAAACTCGATACCGCTTTAACCGAAGGCGCTACCTACATGGCTTTCCAGGGACCTCATTCTTGCAGGTTACATATGTAAATTTATGTATGCATATACATAAACACATACTACGCCCGCCGTGAACCGCTCCATGTCTCCGCCGTATAACTTCCTCCCCCAATGAGCCCATCCCTCCCTTGAAATCACTCCTCGTCACCTCTCGGCCTTCATTCCCTCCCACACTGGATGAGGAACCGCCCGTGATTCGCCTTACGAAGGTCGAGGAGACGATTAGGACTCCCATACCAGCAACGGTCTTTCTTCCAAGTGGGCGTTAGAAGAACCGGACACAATCGGCCTCACGCTGGTTCTTCACGCTAGCGTTCCTCCTATTCCTTTATGCCTTCGACGAATTCGAAATGTGCCTCGGATTCCCGTCACCCGAGGAGATGATCCTGTACGATGTGAAGTCATGCTAATTCACATCCGTGTACGTAAATTAAGGGATAGGAATTCCGAGGGACTCCCGGATACCGGCATATTTAGAGAAACCTCCCTCGACAGGAGGTTTAAATCTTTCGGGATATCTGCATGTTCATTCTTCCTCCAATTAAACATCTTATATAGTAGCGTAACTTTGGTTTTTGTCTTTAGTAATAATTTCCATGCAATTTTCACTGTAACGCCTGTACTAACGGACGTTCCGCGAAGAGATTCAAATCAATTCTACGTCTACATAAATACGCTGCAAATCCAAATCGGAATTGTAGACTACAATCGTTTATTATTCGTTATCTGATTAATCTTGAGGGTAACTTAGTTGTTGCGTATTTCAAATGCTTCGCAAAAAACAACTTTATTGTTGCGATAAGAGCTACGGGTATCCGTGTAGTTTGCGATCTAGCGTAGAACATTGTAACTCGATGAATTAATAATAATAATACCATCAGAAAAATATCTCACCCAAACTATAATAGAATAAATCTAAAATAAATTTGCTTGATCATTCGAGGAACGTGTATTTAAATGAATAAAAGTGAGCTTCTATTAATAATGGAATAACTATATGATGCACTATTGTTATCCTTGCTATTAAATCTTCTACATCTACATAAATACCCTACAAGACGCATTTCGGCGTGTGGCAGGGGGTGTAAAAACAAAACGTTAGAACTACCTCTTTAGCTTAATGTTGTCGCGTATCGTTAGTGAAAAGAATGAATCCCTAAAACGACTTGTCCTCCCATATATTTATCTCATTTCACGCTTATCGTCGGATCGGCCGAAGTAGCAGGGTGGTCGCATAATACTGATTACGTCTTCCGCAAATACACTTTCTCTGAATGTATCAAGTAATCACTGCCTAGCTTCTAATCTCCTTTCTTTCAAAGATTCCCAACCTGCATCTAAAATTCGAATAATTCGTTAAAAAACTATCATTATAGTAATATATACGAGTTAGTATTCAGAGTATATTTTTTCGTCATATTTTCCAGATACGGTTTATGAACCATCCCAAGTAATGGTTCGCGTTAACCCGAAACATCGGTCGTTTAATTAAATCTTGAAGTCCTCATCTCGCTTTTGATTAATATCATTTATATATTTTACACTTTAAACATAAAGAATTCAGTGTAAAACTTTATCGAAACAATTTCTTCAAACGACTGCTTCGTAGTAGTTGTTTTCTATGTGAAAATCAACGATTTTGACAATACATCGTTTGAATGCATGGTTTTCGCTGTATATTTGGCGACAAGAGAAGAGATCTTTGGAATGAACTACTCATTAGGCAGTTACGCTATCCTGAGGGCGTTCAGGAAGTTCTTATTACCGTCGTTCTTGTTTAACTGTAAAAGACCGAGAAAAAATAAAGATACATTTTCCTCTATCCGCCACCAAAAGCACGATTTAAAAAATATATATAATTCATCGAGTGATGGCAGTTGACATAATTTCTTCTTATGTTGCTACATTGTCATATATTTCCGCTAAACTTTCCGTAAACCTTCCGCTGAAGTCTAGTTAAATGTGGTGGTCAAATTTCCAACTTACCACGAAAATTTATGCTTAACTTTATGCACTCTGGCGCCTAAGTAACCTTTATCTGCTATTGCGTGCCAGCCACATATCCATCCCTAGAAGTCGTTGAATTCAATTTTACGGATGAAAAAATTCCGCACCACTGATTAACTTTGGGGCCGCTAGTCATTTTACTGAGTCACATTCGGCTGCGGAGCCACAGGTTGCCCACCAGTTGTCTAGCGTATTTTATCTAGGCTAGATTGGCAACGCTTTACCACGCCCGGGCACCCCCTCCCTTCCTCTCCCAGGCGCCGAGTCATAGCAACAATAATACATACAATGGTCCTTTGCCAATTGCGGAAGTAAGTCCCTCTGACTCATCTCATTGTTGACAAAAGCTCAGTTAGCTACGGACTTGCCCCTTTGCAATAGAAATAGAGTACTTAACGCACGCCGTAAGCATCCTGTTTATAACATAAAAGGACCCCGGCGATTAAGTGATGTCATTATATCTGAATGAACGGATAAGTGAAACCGTTGCGAGGGGGGGCTGTTTATGCCTCGGACACCTCATTTCGGATGAGTCCTCGGTTATTAATACGCGCGGCAAGCTTCGACCAGGTATTAGAGTCGGGATTGTTTTGCGAAATGGGTGATCAGTCCAGAGATGGTTCACTGCGGAGTTTATGAATGTGGTTGATTCACTATCGATGGGGTAGGCAAGAACGACTCCCATCCAAATGAGCTCCCGTTGGGGTGTCTGTTACCTAGGCAAGATGTACTCCCCTTTATCCTCTCGAACTGTTGTAGCATTCAGTTACGATTTTTCGAAAATCACTCCCGCTGTTGTTCTTGGCTGGCTCCCACTATAGTAGTAAGCGAGGGAGTGTTTCTTGCCCAGGCTATGGACGCTCCCTAATCCGTTGATGGGAGTGGATCTTGACTGAGGAGTGGCTCTTGGCGGGGGAGTGGTGCCTGACTCCCAAACCGGCTTCAGACTGTAAGCAATTGAGGTTGCCAACGCCCCAGGGCACTCCTTCCTCAGGGCCGTCAATACTTGAACATCGGAATCTGTAATGAAAACCTCTTAAGTAGAGAAAATAAAGCATTTTACAGCTATAATTGCACGTAGTTAATATGAAACTTTTATACAGGATATAATTCTTGAACCATTGTGGGTTCAATAATGTTGTTCATAAGAAATGATTGTCGCGTAGTTGACAGGCTCGTTTTTAGAAGGAAAAATTAAGAGAGTGAAACGATTGTTGCCGCTAATTCCGTGCTACAACAATCCACGCCATGTTTGTTTACCCTAGAGTCGAAAAAGTGTATGATTGAGCTTAATTTGTGAGAAATCCCAACAATTGTAGCGCAGAATTAAACTATGAATCATTTTTAATTCAAGTTCATATGGCGAAGTACATGTAAACCGTACTGTATAGATTAAGCTAACAATCGAAGTCGACAGTTTTGAAATTTGAGTCGAAAAAGTCGACCATTTTGTTTGAAGAAATATTTAAGATTATCACTATGAGCGAACCTCCGTACGGCTTTCGAAATTTCCCGAAAGACATTCATCGTAGTTTCCAACAATCGGTTTTTACGCCCCACTATCGTACTCTTAAATTTGAGAAGACTTTTCATTATTAGAAGTTTCCTATGCATCTCTACGATATAGCTCGGTTTGTTTGCCCCGGCTTTTATAAAATGTTTCAAATGATGTATCAGATATAAGGGGAACGAGTTATGGGACTCAGAATTTCGTAAAATATGCATATATATATATATATGCGAGATATCTTGACGGAAATGTATGAAAAATTGACAAATATAGAGCCAAAATTAAAGTTGTAGAAATTCAAAGTAAATTCACCCGTACAATATTATTAGGTTGGTGTTGCCTTAGAAGGAATGGCACTAGAACATTTTTAATAGCAACTAAGCTATAAAGGAATGCTTCCTGTCTAATTCTGCAGGAGTTATATAGTCTAAGAATTCCTTAGATTCTCGACGTGATGATGATGTAAGTTATGGATCCCTCATTGGCAGGGCCGGTTGAGAATTTATCACTACTGGAAAATGGTATCATTGCTTTTTACGAAAAATTTTTTAAACTTATGTTGTTCATCAACTGATACTATTCACAATAATGGCGATGTGGTAAACTAATTATAGTTAGTGAAGTGTTTAGGATATCACCAAAAATTATGCACTTGAGTTGAAAACATGTCATGAAAATATAAAATTGATTGTTGTAATTGTTGCATCGCCACAGTAACGTGTAACAAAATAAGACAACAATAACGTAGCCTAAGTAATTCAATAGAATGTTATAGAATTGTTAAAAAATTATGAATTGATAGAATATCCGTGGTTCGAATAACAATCGCCTTTGTTATATATAGAATGGCAATTAATTACGTTAACAATTGCTGCTTCGGGGCGAATACGCATCTAAAGCCATTGTTGCTGTTATCTAACACCCATCCGCACTAACGTAGTTGTTTTTACATTCATCTTCATCTGAATGATGGGATATCGATGTGTCGTGATGTATTGAAGCACTTGCTTCCTTTTCTATCACACGCAAAGTCCGCTGTAATTCGATCGGACGAGTTTAAGCGTCATTTCCTGAGGATAGCGACGACCATTTTCGTCATCCGGATCGGTTGCGAGAGCTCCGTTCGAAGTCTGGCTTCAGCTTCTCGCTATCATTCACCGCTTCTGAGGCCCATTCTCCGAGACACACCTTGGAGGCTATCCCCGCATAACTTTGACGCCCACGCGCCCAACCATTCTGCGGCCTTCCCCCCCACACACCCGTCTCGGATCCTCTTCGTGATTCCACGGCCGTTGAGGTGTTGTGACTCTCGGACACTACCCAGCGTTCCTTGGCCCAGCGCCGACTTCCCTAAGGCCGCCCATCATCTTCCTTTTTCACCTTAACCCGCGGCACGCTTTCAAGTCGCCGCTTCGAGCCAAAGTAGTACGTGTAAGACGGCAGCGTTTTGTTTTTCGACTCGTCAATGAATCGGCGGGCGGGCTGTCGATCCGTGCGGGAGTTTTCATTGCTCAGCGCTACGATTGGAGGCGATGGGATTTTATCGCTCGGGCGACAATTAACCGTAAACAATCAATGTATATTATTGTTATATATATTTTCATTGTTATTAACATTACTATCATTGTCATGTTCCGGCTGGTATAGTAAAGTAAACATTTCGGAAACTATAATTGTATATAATTGTTATCTTTATCGTCATTGTTATTTATGCAGTTATTATTGTCATGTGTTCCGGCTAGTCTAACGAAGTCTACCTTTCGTAAAATATTATCTTTATTGCCATTGTTACATTATTATCATTGTCATTACGTTACTATTACCATTATTATTAATTATAACCATTATCATTACTTTATTACGCACTCGAAGTTGAAAATAAGCTAGAGATGGGCAACCGTTGACCTTTTTAGAATTCTTCCGACAAATTTACTTATTCCCAGTATATTATTTACCAGTATTATTTATTAAGTTTAGTGTAAAGAATGTGGGAGGCTTCTATAGGCTCTCTTAGAAGTAAAAGTAAGTTTTCCTTCGTGAAAATTTGAAGTTTATCATACTCCCCAAGCTATTTGGCTGTAGGCAACACGCTACAGTATTGCTGCCCGGTAGTTTCATGTGCTGCCCAATTTTTTTGTTCCTGAATGATATATGCGGCCTTGTTCCCAACTCTGAATTGGGTCAGGTACAGCACCATAATCGCGCTATTTATATACATTCATCCCATTACAGTATTGAAATATGTCAGATGTCGACATACTGTTAAAACTATATCAAATAAAGACATATCTTTCCTTTTTCGACAAATGAACAATGTTTGTGGTACTTTTTCCATTCCTATATCATAGACAGTAGTCATCAGGAACTTAAATCCGACTAAAACTCTAATTGGCAATAATATATATTGTTTATAATATTATATACAGCTGATGACATGTCGCATGAAAATTTTGATTTATAATTCATTGTAGAAGAAGAAAGTTTATCGAACCTCAACAAGCCTCACTACCCCACCCCCAGAGGTAGATAGGTATACCTCNGGTTTGAGTTTTACATCATAAACAGTTTGAGCAGTGATTCATAAACTGGTCGTTTCCAATTCCTTCGCCATTGCAAGCAAAGCGTCAGAAAAATGAAGTCTAAAATTTAGAAAATGAAGGCTGCATGATTCTATCTCTAATCGTCTCAGTCGGGTGAATCCGTTCTTTTAATTCCCGGAAAAGGTCCCAAGGACGACTTAATAATTTTCCAAGGCTATTCCGCAATATTTCTTTTATTCCGAGAGATCCGATCTGCATCCATTTTTTCCTACGATTGTCTTCGGAGCTTCGAAAATTGAAGGCTTTCTCGAAGATGTCGAAATGCTCTTTAAATTTCCGAATCTATTTCCTTTCCTCCGGGAACCATTACATGGCCGGCTTGAGTCTTCCAGTTTATCTCCTTCTCGGCATGCTTATTTTTTATTTAATGCCCGTCTCTTTGTTGCATAATGTGGAAGCAAAAATATTTGCAACGAATGAGTAATTGATATATGACTGATAGTATCAGTACGGTCTGTATAACAGGGAGGAGGCAATATCATCTGTGAACGTGCTTTCTCTGAACTTATGTAGTAAATTAATCCTTTGTTTAAATCTTCTATCTTCTAAAGATTCCCATCCTGCTTCCTGAAGCATCTGAGTAACGCTCACAGATTTATCGTAGCAAAACGTATCGTGTTTCGCTTCAACTTTTCTAATTATTCAACTAATCTAATTCCCTTTTCTGATTACCTTTTGTGGTAGCAAGAATTTTTGTATGGAGTTATGAATTGAGAAATAGCTAAGTCAAGTTGAGGAGGCAATAAAATACTGATATACATTTTTTCATTGCGTCTTGTGACTAATTCCGTTAATATAGATAGGCCCTTTATTGGCGACGTTAGACTCAAATGGGCCTCACTTCCATCTAACCTCGTATGTCTTTATTATACTCGTATGTGCAGATATTAATTAAAAAACAAGTTGGGAAAAATCTTTGCAAATTATGGTTGACAAAGAGAAAACCAACGTTGCGAGAAAACGCCCATAGAGACCGGGAAGGGGCTAGAAATCACAGAAGGGAAAAAATTTAAAAGTAATATACAGTGAAAATGTTTGCTCTTCAAAAAGCGTAGAAAAATTTTTTTAATGAAAACAAAGGATAATTCAAAATTCATATTGATAATACGCTAAAATTACGCAATTAAACATTCACATTTAAATTATAAAAATATCGTTACATTATTAAATTGCGATAATAATAATTGATTAATGTGTTTAATATGGTAGTCTAATACAGAATGTGCCAATCTGAACCAGCATAACTTATTACCCTCACTTGATTTAAGGAACATTTTTATACGTTCTTGTCGGTGCCGTATTAATACTCTAATTCTAAAGCAAAGAAATTTCTCCATAAAATATACCACGTATCGAATCTCTAGAGCTACAAGTCTAGGGACGATGGTCTTCAACTCACGAGCAAGGAACCCTACCATGCCATTAACCCCTGGCAGCCAAATCATATTCATCATAAATCAATCTATCCAATTCAGCGTGGTCTTCCACGTAACAAGGCGGAACACAGTAAATATCGCTCAAGGAATCCACTCAGGCACGTGTGAATGCCTAACTCGATTTTTGCGATCGACGAAGACTTGAAATGAAAACTGTTCTTGCTTTAGAAGGAGATTTTTTATTTACACACGTCGAATCCGTTCCAAAGAACTGTTTATTGCTTGCCCTTCTTTGTCACCCAAGATTTTGCAACAGCAGATCTGATACGCACAGCTTGTTGATGGAGAAAATAGTTGCAAAACGTATCATTACAAAATTTAAAAGAAGCTCTCGAAGTAGATAACATCGCAACCGTCATGCGACACAATATAAGGTGAATTGTAAATAAAGGTGAAGTATTTATTGAATGAAATTCGGATTTATGTTCTTTTCGGTTGTATTCGAGAGAAAATCGGTGGTTCTCAGGACCTTGTGGCAGTTATAGTGGCCGAGATATCGCCGATTATTCTCGTCGAATTCAGGGACTAGAAAACAATGTTCAGTTCAGTCTGTCAAACCTTGAATTACGGAGTTTGGTTTTCTTATACTGGAAATGTTAAAAATGTTGAACTATCGTTTTATTCAAGTACTGCGGTGCTCCAAATCAAGCTGTAAGCAGTTCAGAATGTAAAATATCCATCAAGGTTGCATCGCTCGAGATTAATGAAGTAATGAATCTCGAACTCAATCCTCTTCTACAGTGTTCACTTTAAAAAACTTCACATATTATTAATCATGATGACATTATAGAATGATAATCTTTATTTGAGTGAGATTGGGATGTTACTGGGTGGCACTGAGATTTAAGGCTAAAATTAATTTGATGACAGATTTTAAAGCATGATTGTTGTCTTTAAGTCAAAAAAAGTAACTTCGAACGCGGCTGTTGAATTCAAAACCTATTTGTAAGAAGGAAGGCGTAAAATGCTTAACTCACAATATAAGAAGAAGAAAACAGCCAAAAATCATTAAAAGTAAAAATTGATATACATTTGATGATTACTTTATTACTGTTGATGGTTTTTGGATGTTTTCTTATTCTTATACTTTAACCATCAGCGGCCAATTTACTAATTATGTTAGCTTTCAGAATAAAATTTATGATACATGTCATATAAAGAAATAAAATCTTTAATTAAATTTTTGATATTTTTAGTGAGTTACATTTAATTGTTTAAACCGTTGTCAATTAAAGGGGAGAAAATAAATGTCTGTAAAGAAATCATTATTGCCGACAATGTACCCACATTCTTAATTATTGTTGGAAGCTTTCCATTTACTTCATCGTCGAAAATTAGAATAACGAAGGTTGTTGCGGCTTGAGTAGCGGTAAGTTACAACAATCGACCTCGGAATTATTGAAACGGAAATCGAGAAAGTCAACGATTAATGCGAAGTAATTGTTGCTTGAAAGCGGTCACTCATCAGCGTTACGTTGCAACAATCGACCTCGGGATTGTTGAAATGAAAGTCGAGAAAGNATTGTATATAATTGTTATCTTTATCGTCATTGTTATTTATGCAGTTATTATTGTCATGTGTTCCGGCTAGTCTAACGAAGTCTACCTTTCGTAAAATATTATCTTTATTGCCATTGTTACATTATTATCATTGTCATTACGTTACTATTACCATTATTATTAATTATAACCATTATCATTACATTATAACGCACTCGAAGTTGAAAATAAGCTAGAGATGGGCAACCGTTGACCTTTTTAGAATTCTTCCGACAAATTTACTTATTCCCAGTATATTATTTACCAGTATTATTTATTAAGTTTAGTGTAAAGAATGTGGGAGGCTTCTATAGGCTCTCTTAGAAGTAAAAGTAAGTTTTCCTTCGTGAAAATTTGAAGTTTATCATACTCCCCAAGCTATTTGGCTGTAGGCAACACGCTACAGTATTGCTGCCCGGTAGTTTCATGTGCTGCCCAATTTTTTTGTTGCTGAATGATATATGCGGCCTTGTTCCCAACTCTGAATTGGGCCAAAGTCAGGTACAGCACCATAATCGCGCTATTTATATACATTCATCCCATTACAGTATTGAAATATGTCAGATGTCGACATACTGTTAAAACTATATCAAATAAAGACATATCTTTCCTTTTTCGACAAATGAACAATGTTTGTGGTACTTTTTCCATTCCTATATCATAGACAGTAGTCATCAGGAACTTAAATCCGACTAAAACTCTAATTGGCAATAATATATATTGTTTATAATATTATATACAGCTGATGACATGTCGCATGAAAAATTTGATTTATAATTCATTGTAGAAGAAGAAAGTTTATCGAACCTCAACAAGCCTCACTACCCCACCCCCAGAGGTAGATAGGTATACCTCTTAAACCACGCCCTATCGCGCCCCTTTTTAATTATTGTAAATAAACTTATAAATAATAAGGAAAAGGTACACCTACACTTTTCACCACAATATTTTATGAAGGATCGAAACCATGGTCGTGGATTAAAATAGAGTGGTAAAGTGTTCTTTTTCTTTATTCTTTATAATGGAGATCTACCACAAAGTCAAGGCCAAATTATTAGATTCTAGTAAATAAAGTTACCGAGAATCTTAAACATAATATCGTTGTTCTATAGATTTAACCTGAAAAAACAGGGGAGTGTGAATCCTTGCAAAGAAAATAAGATATCCGTGTTTATCGGTCGTTCTTCCGAGTCATTGAAGTCTTTAGACTTAAAGTTGCCCATTATTTTTCCAAATGTCGCTTTTCGTGCTAATTTTCAAGTTCTATTCATACCCGCCTACTTTGTGCACAGGCTCCGTATAAAGCAACAGGTACTAGTCAACCTGTCTCAGTCGTTGATCATTTTCGGAAATTTACTACGTTTATTCACTTTTGTCGATTTTAGAGGTCGATATGATTGGCTCTTTCTACACTCTTGCGTATTTTTGGATAGCATTATGTAGGCACTAAAGCCATTACCAATAAATATATTTTTCTCCGTAACATTTCCGCCTTCGCTGCGGCAGAATTTTTGCTTCGTTCAAATACCTTTTTGACGGATACGTCGCACTATCTTGTTTTGGTTACGTATTCACTAAGACGTAAATTGGTAACGCTGTAAAGGGACGAACGATCAGGGCCGGTTGCGCGGTATGACGGTTATTCTCAGGGCGAAATTTCTTAGGAAATATAAAACCATTCTTTCGTATAAAAGTGGCAAATTTATAAAGTTGTCATAGAAGCGTGCTTTAGGTATATCTAAGATAATGAAACGAAGAAAATAACGGTTTGCAGACTACAGTCGTAGCACCTAGCAACTCTCTTTACCCCCAACAATAGCCGAATCCGAGATTAATTTTACGGGAGTCGTAAACCAGTAGATTCAAATACTTACTGCAGATGTATGATAAATTAAAAGTACGGCTCAGTGATTTGCACCGTAATTGTTATTAGAAAGAGAGAAGATCGACTATTGAATCAGCCGCCATTGTTGCCCCGGGTTGGTAAAGCATATTAATAATGATAAGTTTATTACGGGTATTACCCTATTACATACTACAATGGGGGCATNATATACACATATATATATGTAAGTAAAAGTAATGCCGTATAAATTGATAAAATATAGAATGGCAGACAATTGTTGCTACTAGCAACTGGCGTTACCAAGCAATAACTGCCACTGTAATTCATTATTGAGTGAAAATGGGTCAACTGAACACTTGAGACAGCAATTAATTGAATAAAAAAATCACTAAACCATTGTTTAAACGCCAGCAATTTTTAAAAAACGTAAAGAAAAAAACCCAACAATTGATACGGCGGCAATTGTTGATTCAGAGCGACCAAGCATCAGCGCTGCCCACGATGGACTTCTTTATCAAGGATGCAATTAAAACGCTTGCGTCATTCCTTTTTTCTCGATTGTTTGCCGCTCTTGTCTAAAGAAGCCCCCGAGCATCTTTTGTAGCAGATAATTTCCTTCGTGAATGCCTTATCGTCGCCGCGCTCATCTAGCGGTCAAGGTGAAGTCGAGTTGAAAAAAAGAACACTTTCGATCACCTGTAGAGCCCAAGTCTTTCCATCGCTTCCTCGGCTCTCGTTTAAATATCGCCGAGAATTTTAGAACCTTATCGCCTTATGCACCTTTCATCCGATTTTTTAAAATCCTTCTGCGTTTGATATACGTTTACTATTCACTGATAGGCCAGGGGTGGGGAACCTATTTCATCGGAATTTACACGTTTACCATCCGCCTGCGTAAGATTATCCACGTAAAACCCTTAGACCGCTCTTTAGTCGCGTTTTGCCTACTTTCAGGTGTTTTAACATCGCATTTGTACTCGAGAAAACCAAATTCGTTCGCTGGGTGAACTGAAAGAGAATGTTTCATTTTGTTTTCCACTTGGTTTCATTATGTACTCGTAGATAGGCCCTTTATTGGCAAAGTTAGGCTCATCAAGGCTTCGCTTACACCTAACCTCGTATGTCATTATAATATGTACAAAATATAATTATAAACTAAAAGAAATAATGCTGTGTGGGAAAAAAATCTTCGCAACTGAAGGATGATAAGAAACCCACGTTGCGGGAAAATACCCACAGAGAAGGGGGGTGAAAAAAACCGCTAAAACACTGTATATAGAGGCAATGTATAAAACAATAAATTTAAATAGCATGTAATCGGAATGAGAAAAAAAATGAAAATCGAATTACAAACTATAAAATATAGAGAATGTAAGTTTAAAAGTTACAAAATGAAATTGCTTATCTAAAGATAACAATAGTCCTATCGACGAGCCCTTGATAATGGAGGCATTTTCTCTGAAATACGCATTGAGTTTTCCCCTGAAATCAGTAATCCGGAGCTCCCAGGAGAATCGGACTGTAATCGTTATACGACGTAAATAAGTACACCACATCAAGGGGCTGCAAACCAGTGCCAGCAGGAGAAGAGGACTGTCGCCAGGGGCACCGAGTTTTTTGGGGCGTTTCCACAACGTAATTCAGTAAATTGCGGATTAGTTTTCCCGTCGCAAAAATTTTAAGTTAAGATAGTAAATTGTTAATGAAAGTAGCCGACAATTGTAAAATAAATTAATGATAATAATAAACGACTTTATTGTGAGATTGAGAGTTCCTTTTCCCTTCTAACATATAAAAGTTCGTACAAGGAATGATTTGCGAAGGAAACTTAAATAAATGGGGACAATTTTAATGACTCATTGGAACGCAAGAAATGTCAATGGTATGTTATTACAGTGTATTGCTAATAGGTTACCAATCAGTGTTATAAATTTTTAGTATTATATTGAAAATATTCAATGCAATATTTTGCATGGATGACTTCCAGCCATGTTCCCCTTCCGGCACTGTGAAGAACCGTAACTTTCGACGGTGATGGGAGATATCGCCAAGGGGAAATGGTGATGAATTCTCTTATGTGAGTGCTAATCGATTCGGAAGAAAATTAGCGATCTACTGCGTACTGGTATAGATTTATCCCATTAGGATAAGGTGAATTAAGGTAGGGGGTAAGGGGAGTTAACACTGGAGGAAGGGTTAGGAGAACATATCTCACTTGCTTTCTCAGACGGCGATATCCATCATATGAAATATTCTCGAGAGGAAAATACAATGAAAATGTCTTTAAATTGTAATTTTTTCGGAATTCATCGGACATAACTAACTATTCTCGGTAATCTCCGTGGTGGCCGTCATTGTTGCCGATTCATTGTTGTCCGAAGTAAATAAACTATGGTTTTGAAAAAGCCTCTTAGCAACCTCGGTAGCAACCAGAATTTTGTTGATAGCAACGAAAGCATTTACTGATTTCTTTTGTAAAATTACCGAAAAATAAATATATTTTCGAAAATATTTCGTAAATTTGGATCTTAAACGACATTCAGCGTTAAAAATAAATTTAAAACGTTTGGCGAGATTGTGACTATGAATTCCAGTCTTACATCTAACTCATAAAAATAAGACTCCATTAAAGATTCTTCCTTTTGATAATCCTACGGTTCTACTCAAGAATGCTAATTCAACTTTACGAAAAAAGTACGTAACGAAACGAAAAATCAAAGTTCTGAGTATTTCTTTATGAAAGTTACTGACATTAAATAAACATGTACATAAGTGTCTTCTCATTTTTCTTTTGTACTATCCTCTTAAATAATAACTGTACAAAATATGATGCTTTAGATGGAAGAGACGACTTTTAGCCTCAATTTCGTCCAAAGGAACACGATTTATTATTGTCATCATTGATATTATCATTATTTTTAATAGGAATTGTTGTCATTAGCATCATCGTCACTGTTTTCATTCTAGATACCGTTATTATTATCATCGTTATTGTTGTATTTGTTATTAGTATTATTATCATCGTCCTTGTTATTGTTGTTGTTATTGAGTGCCACTGAATGAAGCCGGCCCTGAATGGTACCGGTCTCGGTGATGTAGTGGTTAGCGTGTTAGCCCAGCAACGCCGGGGTCCCGAGTTCGAATCCTGGTTAGGCCTTGGTTGTTTGTTTTGGAAACTTGAAAAAGGTTAATTATGTTCCTAAAGTCTTTAATTTGTATGGTGAAAAAAGGTTATCTTTTGTTGTACCTAAATTACTTAATTTTGTCCACAAAAATCTACATAATGTCAAAGGCTTAGCAGAATTGAAATTGAAATTTAAATCACTGTTATTAGATCAAAATTGAGATGGAATAGACAACCTAAAAATATTATTATAAAGTTATAGTCTGTAAAACTTATATTTTTATTTTGTTTTTATTATTATTTTTTTCATTTTATGTGATGTTCGAACATCTCAAGTGTTCATTGTTATGAAGAACTATATAAACCTGGTTTATGAACATTCTCTTTGTGCATTTTTTTTTAAATGGATATTTTGTGGCACCTCCTGACGAGCTCTTGCTCAGGAGGACCTGAATTGTTAACTCTCAGCATTATGTTCGTTCTTTTATTATGTTTCATTTTATTATTATTAAATTCATTAAATTCACTATCATCCTGTAAAAACTGAAAAAAAATTTGTATAAATTGATGTTAAAATAATGTTTTAGGCAATACATTAGATATATTGTAAGATTTGATTTGTTAATAATTGTATTGTTGTTGTTGTATTGATAAATATATAAATAAATAAAAATAAAATTATTCTCATATTGTTATTATTGTTGAGTGTATACAGGGGGGTGATGACAATGGATGGATGGTGAAATACAATGGTTGCTCCATTCTTCCATCATTTCTTATCGTTGGTGTCGACATTGGCTCTAATTGCCTGCGTTTCTCTTCTTGCAGTGGGAACTACTTGGTTCGTGTGCGGGCGCAGGTGATGATTCGTGACGACAGCACTGGCGGATGGGTCCCGATGGGCGGGGGAGGCCTGTCCAACGTGTCTGTCCGGAAACGCGCCCTGAGCCTCCTACCGCAGCAGCAACCGCCCCTCCCCCCTGCTCCCCCGCCCACCACAACCGCCGCCCACCACCACCACCATCTCCATCACACGCACCACCTCCACAGCGCACCGGCTGCGCCTCTGGATGACCACCACTCTTCCAATACTGCAGCAGCTAAGCACGAATACCTCATCTTTGGGAAACGCATCTCAGACCAATCGGTGAGTATGATGACCTTCGGTCCATATTAGCCGTACGGAGGGTTTCTGTACTAAATCATTGTGGGAGATGACGACGTTGATCCGTCAGTTTTGGAATTAAGGTGCTCGAAAGCATTGTTTCCCGATCGGTTTTCCGCGGCACGTTAGTGCACCGCAATGCATTAGTGTGCCGCAATGCGTTAGTGTACCGTGGCTAATGTTTTGGTGTGCCGCACAATGAGAGATTCTAAAATAGTTGTTTTCAGCTACCCTAATCGAGAAATCATTCCTGAAATCATCGTATACTTGAGTAAATTAGTTCTCCGCATAATAGCTGTTGAAATTCGCCAACTGGTAGAATTTTCATAATTGTATTCATAATGAAGAAGAAATAAATAATAGGGAGCCATTTGATGTACTGGGTCTCAAATAGCCTCGGTTTATTCGAAAATGGGTAACGTTCAATTTAAAATTTAGCGCGAGACAAGTTTCACAAGCGATCTCGATCTTAAGCTAGTCAGACCTGAATGTATTCTTTATTATTCGGCACTTTTTTCACTATTTACATTTGCATTATTTGGCATGGATTGTTGAAGCTAATGTAGCTTTAATTTTTTTTGCTAGAGTAGACGTTTTAATTTCGTTTATCATTGTTATTGGATTTTTCTGTATTCGAAGAAATGGTCCCTTCTTGAGTTAACAAGGAAGTAGTGACCCATCCGAGAAAGCTCAGGTTTGAAAAGTAAGACAACGTAAATGTAAGAAGTACAAATTCTAGCAAACGATATCGCCAATTTTTAAGCACAAAGAGTTGTGAATAGTGCAAAAAATCCTAACCTTATTAACGGTACACAAAAATTACCCTTCCAAAATTTTGTATCTAACTTTTTATATGGATCAATAGATAATTACCAGTACTCGACAATATTGCTTACTTTTGTTTTAAAAAGAGCCGACACTTAAGGTTGAAAGTTTACAACAAATGTTTACAACCCTCGGAAACACAGCAAATGCAAAATACAAAATATCATACAATAAATTTAAACCACAGTAATAAAAAATTATAAAAAATGAAAATCGAATTGCAAACTATAAAATATAGGGAAAGTCAGTTTAAAAGTTACAGTTAAAAAATGAAATTACATATCTACATATAACAATAGTCCTATCGATGAGTCCTTGAAATGTAGACATTGTCTCCGAAATGCGCATAGAGATTTTCAATGTCCGATTTTTAATCCCATATCATTTGCGTAAATTCTTTGCCTTGGTCAATATAGCTCCACACAATGTGAGGAGCCATTTTAGATTTGCATTTTATTTTCATTTTATTTTTTTTTTTATTTGCATTTTTCCATACTGGAGAAACTCGTATTCATCATAATTTTACTACGTCTTAATACTTCAATCGATTTTTCTCTCCATTAAAATTGCAATTCTATCCGTTTTAAATGAATCTCACAAACGCACACAGGATTAAGGTTCATTTGATTGCAATTCTTTAACATTCAGCCATCACTGTGGTAACTGGACAGCATACGAAGTTATCACTTGAATGTAATTTGTTGAACAACCATTCTTGATTCTAGTAAGACTACAGATATTCTAATTTGCATCGTATTGAGTAGGGTAGATAAATAAACATCAGAAACGCCATTTCCAGCTCTGGTTAAGCATGCTAACAGTGTTTTTATTCATAGAACTTTCCCTTTATTTATTATGCTGGTGTAAACCTTTTGATATATCCATACATAATTTTAATTATAGAATTACCTTTCGATCAAGTCAAATAGTCATTTTTTTCTTGCCCAGAGCTTCCTTATTTTCATTCCCGTAGCGTTTTAAACTCTTAGCAAAATATCCCTTACCTCGTGCATTATCTCAAGGAATATATTCCTAAGTTTACCAAGCTTTTTCTCTTTTAGGTTAGTATGAAAGACGATAACATTGAATTTCCCGGATTTGTTGCTAAGTGAGTTGCTAAGATACGGTACAATTACACTGAAATTCACATCCTTTTGATTCCGATCACCCTTTCAGCACGTCCAAAACATCCTGAAACTCTCATTTAATGTTACCTTGTAGGTTTTCTTTCGGATCACATTACATAGTTAAAAATAAACAACTAAGATCATAAAACTATAGCTAATTAATGTAAAACTGTTAGTGTAATACCGAGAGGTAAACGTTGAGCATGCATAAGGTTTCTATGGTTACGCGCTATCTTTAACAAGTAGAGAGCCTGGTAGTCGGCAGTAATTCTGTAAATTAGTTAATAGGTCCCTTGCTCTGGAAGCCATATTTTTCTCCTGTTCGCAATTATAAAAACTTTCGTCTATTCCACAAAATGCGACGTCTCTGTCTGAAGTAAGAACCATACCCTGCGAGCCGATTTTGTGAGTATGGAACCAAGATTTTACTTTCGCGTATCATTCTTGGAGAAATTAATCTATGAAGCGGTGAGATCTAGCATCTATGTAACAGCGCGGCCGTTTAATTTCTGTCACTTGTTCCAAGAACGTATTGTCTCTGAGCGTATTGAGTGATGTAAATCAAAATCTCTTTTCTCATAACGATTCTTATTGTATGCCAAGGAGCAACTTCAATTTCCCTTCCCTTGGTGCTCTTCTCGATTTCTTGCGAATATTATTTCTTATTTAATTCTTTAAAAGAAACAATGAAAGTGAACTAACATGCATGAGCTCGGATTCAACAATGCAATTAGTCGTCAGGGGGGGGGGCGATTGTTTACAACCACAAAATATCTCAAAATGTTCGTCTATTTTATCTAAATTCTCGCGGTTGCGAATCGGAAACAATATTCTACGACCTTAATAAGAATCGATATTCAATTGACCTTCCTCTGGTGCTTGTCTCGAATTCGTACGACTGTTTTTTTCCGATTTAAATTTGCGAATGAAATAAACCCTGCAAAAGATAAAAGTAAGCTTTACATGCATTTCATATGGAAACAGTTTTAAACGCCTGGAGTCGAACCAAGTCAGTAAGGTGAATAAAAAAGTTTTAGCCTATTGAATAGCCTAAAACTCATTTTTATCGCATCTAGGGTTTATTTTATTCGCGAAATTAAATCAGTAAGAATAGGCGTGCGAAATCGAGACAAGCACCAAAAGAAGGGAAACTGTATAAAGATTATTATTTTGATCGTCGAATATTGTTTTCTGTTCAAAATTGCGTGAATTTTGATCAAATAAACGAAACTTTTCTAAGATTTTGTGGTTGTAAACAAACCGTCCTCCTGACGACTAATTCCATTGTTGAATCCGAGCTCATGCATTTTCATATTGAAAATCAACTGACACTTCAGCTAGTAATGCATAGAATTTGCTTGCAATTCTAGCAACACGCTCTGCACTAGTTAGAGGATTTTGCATGCGCTATCATAACATAAACTTATCATGTAGCTCTTATGGAAAATGATTGTATATACCCAGCGTCGAATTCAGATCATAAGTCATCCTTTGTTATAATTCTTCTTCAAAGGCTATCCAGGGCCTCATTTCTCCATCTTGTGACAAATTTAATCGATGTCAACAATGGAATTAGTCGTCAGGGGAACCGGCTGTTTACAACTACAAAACATCACTAAATCTTCGTCTATCTTATCAAAATTCTCGCAGTTTCGAATCGAATGTGATGTTCCACGGCCAAAATAAGAATTTTCATTCCATTTCCCTTCTTTTGATGCCTGTCTCGATTTCATACGACTATTCTTTCTGATTAAATTTGTCAAAAGAAATGGAGCCTGCAAGCGATAAAAGTGAGCTTTACATCCATTTCATATCGAAACAGTTTTAAACGTCTGGAGTCGAACAAGGGGCATTTAGGTGTATATCAGTAGAATATATGGTAATCTTTGACGTTCTAGCGTGAGGACTCGCGGTCTACACTTTGAAGACCGCTGGTGTAAGTTATCAGCAAAAATCATTCTCGGTGACCCCATAAGCATCTCGATTCCATCAGCGCGTCTCTTCCTCAAGAAATCCGCATTCCCTCCCAGATAATCCCCTTTCTTTCCAACACAGGCAATCCAACCCCGAAATGAATGGAAGGCTCTCTCTCGTTCGTTCCCAACCAGCTCCCATTCATGCAACTCCGGTGAGAGAAATGGCGAAAGGGTGGGGGGAGGCGGTCGAAATCTCCCCCTGTGTGCGACCCCGTCTTCTCCGAAGGGAGGCTGTGCTGCATGGACCCCCTCCCCCCTACCGATCCATTCTCCTGCGGAAATCCATGAGAGCGGGTGACCCACTTTCCAAGACCACCCTCTCCCTTCAACCCTCTGTCCTTCGGTGCCCTCTCTCTCTCTCGTATATACCTCAGAATTCCCGCTCTTCATTCCGAAAAATAAGCGGGCTTTTATTTCTTCCCTCGCCCAAGCGTTGGATCGATTTGGATTTGCCGTATCTGTCTGTTAATCGGATGCATGTTTCTGGATTGGAGGCGATTTTTCACTGGGGTACTTTTTGGTACCAGGGTGTGCGTTTCGGTCCCTTTGATTGAGGTTGTTGGATGCCTTGATCAATAAATCGTACCGTTCCCTGAAGCGAAACAGTTTTCTTTCGGTCTTCGGCGGGTTATGTGGAACTGTTAAGTACCGAAATGTGTTCTATCGAAGCGATTGGGGAGTTGCGTCGGTGTCGGGTATGAATGAGCCGTGCAGCTTTCCTCAATGAATGTCGTCGTTGCTTCAACCGGGTGGTTTTTAATTGGTTGGATGTTTCGTAGTGGAGTTCCGCTTCCGAAAGTGGGACTTTTCGGTACCAATGTCTCGGTCTGTTGGATTGAGATTGTTGTGCGCTTTGATCAATAAAGTGTGCTTCTCGCAGAAGAACTGAAATGTTTTGTCATGGTCAGGTTCTGTGGTACTTAAAAGTACCGAAATAGCTTATTTTGAAACAATGAAAGAGTATGAGATATCAGTAATTTCCACCGAAAATATTTTTATGTAGGACTAGTTCCGTCTACATGTAGTCTACATTATGTCTACACGTAATCTACATGATGTCTACACGTAGTCTACATTATGTCTACATGTAGACGAAACTAGTCTCAAATAAATTTTTTTCCTGTGGAAATTTTGTTCGTTCCTACTTCTTTACAGTTATATTTAATTCAGCAGAACCAGGTAACCCCAATCGCATCCGTTTTTAATGGTCGAAATTAATACGAGCACATGGTTCATCTACGCCCTAGCCTGGAAAAACAGGCTTGCCCAGGACTCGAATCCGGGTCCATGGCGTGGGAAGGTTAGCGTGCTAACCTCTCCGTTCCCGAGGTCGGCAGATACTAGTGTTTCTCGAAGTATGAATGAGCTGCGTTGCTTTGCTCAATGAATGTCGTATTTGCTTGAACCGGGTGGTTGCTAACCGGATGTGTGTTTCTTGGTTGGGTTATCGTGGAGAGACTTTTTGGTACCTGGGTGTATGCAGGAGGAGCTTGCGATTGATGTCCGGTTGCTCGATCAATAAATGGTACCGCTCGCTTAAGCGAAGCTGGTATTGGGGCTCATCAACGGTTCTGCGATACTTGAAAATACTCGTTTTAATGTAAGCGATAAAGAAGTCCGAGGGTTGCTCCCGGGGTATGATTGCGTGTTTGGTCAATGAGCGTTACCGCTTACCATAATCCGGATAGCTCTGATAAAAAGGAAGATACTTTCCGGTACCGAATACTTCATTGCATATTATGTTAAAAACGACTATTATGTTGAAAGTAACTTCCTTGATGCCAAACTCATTTAATAGTAATTATTATTATAACATGCGTTACAGATATGCCAAAATATCGGTGGTAACTTATTACTATTTCACAATTATCCCAACATCAAACCATACAGTCATACAGTGAAATATACTGTGCTAACTACAATAATGCAACCTTTTTCTTGAATATAGAACATCTGTCATCTAGATACACAAGACAACGCTATAATACGTAAATTTTCAAGTAACAAAAATACGTATTTACTACAAAAATATCTCCTAGCTAGAACAGTACAATATTACAATACAGCTGTCTCCTAGCTTAAATACACTAATTAATTCCAGATATTTTACGTAAAATAATACATTTGTATCCGTTCGATGAGCTTAGTAGAACCATTTAGCGTTTTAATTCAATCAGGGCATATCCCATACAATTAATGGTGATTTCCCATTAAATTGGTTGCAGGTTTGCTAAAACAGACGGATTTAGTCTTATGATTTCCATCAGGCCCTGTTAACATAGCTTGATGAATGAAATATGTATCTACATCTACATAAGTACCCTGCAAGCCGCCTTCCGGCGTGTGGCAGGGGGGATGTATCATTGTCTTTTGATACGGGATAGAGATTATGTATCTTTTATATACTTTTGTATCAGTCTTGTTCATGGTTGTGATGATATGAAAGCTTAAGTGTTCTACCTTTCGGTGATATAAAAGCTACTGAGGTATGAATCATGCTGAATAATAGCATTAATTAAGGTTTCTCCTTATGCAATGTTCGGAAAAGTGTTACTCGTATAGTCGTTGTGCTTTACTAACGTGGGCTTGTTCTGCTTATTGCATTCTGGCTCAGTAAGGAAAGCGATGGCAAACTACCTCACACCTCATCTTGCTTGGTAAGCCTCATTTCCGTCTCCTAGCTCTTCGTAGCTGACGATAGAGGGGATGAGGTTTCAACCGGCATTCGGGCTGAATGCTTTATAGACCATCGAAGGTGTATCACAAATGTTGTCGAACGGCTTTATCTCAGTCAGTTCAAGCACATCGTGAATGCATCAGTCTTGAATCGTGCTAATGAATGAAACTACTGCAGTGTACCTTTCTAATGAAAAAGCTGCCTTTTCCTTGCCCCCGTGGATTGTTCGGGCGCTCGCCGCGAGGAGCTGGATATATCCATTCATGCAACTTAGCCCTCGCCATGCTCTCCAATGAGATCGATCCGGCATTCACTTTCGTTCTTTGAGTGGAGATGACTCCAAAGTTCACCGAACTGTTCTGTTATACGGGCTTTCTTAATTTAAAGCGGGAGCTTTTGCGTCGTCCTCTACTTGTGAATTTAGCTTTGCATATGGTAAGGGAATATTGGTAACTATACTCATTGATTTTAAGTTAGGTATTGCCGGGGGTGGATTTTCAATCAGGCGGTAACCCAGGATAACATGTTAAAAACAATCCGTATGCCGTTTGTTTCCCATAGTTGAGCCTTTGAAAATGGAAGCTTTGTTTCCGAAATGCGCATAATTACATTGAGGAACCCTTTAGAATGGAAGCTTTGTTTCCGAAATGCGCATATATTACATTGAGGAACTCTTGAGAATGGAAGCTTTGTTTCCGAAATGCGCATAGGGTAATTCCTAGAAATCGGTAATCCGAATTTCTCGACTGTTATACATACATAAGTGTTATACCTTTCTGTGGGTTCATGTGTCTTAATATTCCCATTTTCATCATTTTTTGGTAACCCACCCCACCCTTTATTTCATCTAACACTTTTCTCCTTATCCCTCTGCTTTTTCCCTTGTATTTTACCCTCAATTACATTCTTTAACAATCCCTCTCCCATCAGTGTTTGACCCATTTCTTCTTTCGACGTTTAATTACTACTCTCGATTGTTATATATGTAAGTAATTAGAAACGACTGACGTTACGCCTAGGAGATATACATTACTGCCCTCCAAAGCAATTTACCGCTTTCGGCATGGAGTAAGTTATTTACTAGTGACGTATTTGTTGACGAGTCATAAACGCCATGATCTCAATGGCATACATACCTTGGCAGGTGATTACGAGCAAATTTTTATTGGCAAACTAACCCATAAATCGATCGAAAATTGTATCCCATAAATCCGTAAGAAGTTGAAGGAAAAGCGCGAATTCTTTGTGCTCTGATAACCGAAACTGAATGAAAATGTCCGCTCCCTCAAGAAAGCGTGTCATTCTTAAAAGTTAATCATATCGCACGGAAATGGAAGACCTTTCCATACTACGACCCATTTACGATCGCATTAAAACAGCATTAGGCTCAGCCTCCGAATAAATACCGGTTTTCTTCACTGCTTGATACCTTGGTAGATTAACGCGCATCGTTGACTTCGCAATGCGACCCACTTCGGTGGAAATGTAAATATTTTGGTGCTGTCTTTCGGAATTTTTCGCGTCTACGTCCATATGTGTAAAACTATCAATCAGTCAGTGAAATCGGGTTTATGTCTTACAGAATTAGGTCCCGCCAAAATGAATTTTATTGTATGTATTAGGAAATACGACGAACTACCGATCATCCGGGGTAATTTCGACTTAAATGAGAATATATAATCATTTTCCTTTCTCTTGACGCTTGTCTCGATTTCGTTGGACCATTACTTCCAATTTAATTTTGCAGAAGAAACTTAAGTCTGCTAGATATGAAATCGAACTTCAGTGCATTTTTAATGGAAACTTATTATGGGATCCTGTGTTTGAAGCCGAGCCTTCTGAGAGATGTAAATAGTTTTCGTGGGCCTTTCAACGTCGTAGAAACGTTATGCAGTTTGTTTCACGTTTCTACGTCAACCCGTTTCTGAGATAGTGTGTGGAACGGACAAACATTTTGCTTTTTATGTATATAATAAGGAAATACGACGAACTATACATTAACCTGGATAATGACGGTGAGAGGTTCCACGCATACTCAGAAATCACGGATAATCCGAACTTGCATTTTTATAATGTAAATAATTTACGTAAATGGACAATTTCGTGTTATTTGCGCTTACAATCCGTTATTATCAATTGTTTCATGGACTCGTTAAGAGCTTTCTACACCCGACCGCAGATCTTTATGACAGTGATATTGTAACTGTAGCCGTATTCCTACTGCTTCTTAGAAAAGGTCCTCTATAATTCTTGATGGTATTAGAACTCAAAAATACTGTGTCTTTTGTTCGTGGATTCATTCATAAGACCGCGGAAACATCGAAGAGTTAAAATCGTGCACGGATAATCGCGAGTTTACTTAAGTAGCGCACGTTGCAGTCTCGCAACAGTGTGAATTTCTTTTGTTTTTAGAAAGCGGAAAAACTCTGTCTACGAAGGAAGTATGATTATTTTGACTCTGATTTTCTTAGCGCCATTAGGTAAGGTCAGCGTGATTAATATACGTCTTATCCACGCGAAAGTTTACGCTAATGACTCGTGAATTATATCTCATGGGTGGGATGATTTTGTTCCTGTTTTTGTCGTTGTAACCAGGACATTTCCCAGCTAAGCATGCCTAACTGCAAAGTCATCAGCTCGAATACTAGTCATCCCCTCCTATAATTGGTTGCCTAAAGCTTTGGAGAAAAAATTACGGTTGCTAAGCAATATGATGTAACAATTGATTGTTGCTTTTACGAGTGTTGTTGTTTTAAATCATTAATATTTTAGCAATTTAGTCACCAGTTATTGTACCAAGAGCTACGTCGTTGCAACAATCATTGATAATCGTGTTTTATATGCTGTTGTATTGTTAAAAGTGCTTCGACTGCTCAGGTCATATCGCACGTGAGTGAGATTAGTGTCATTTCTTCCGTTACCTGGTAACTTTCCCCACCCTTTATGCCATCTAACATCTTTTGCCTTTGAATAATGACTGTCTGTCTGCAAAGTATTCATCTCTGATGCAGGCTGGACCTCATCCCCTCTAGAATCAGCTACGAAGAGCTAGAAGACGGAAATGAGGCTTACTAGGCAAGATGAGGAGCGAGATAGTTTGCCCTTTCTTTCCTCACAGAGCCAGAAAGTATAAGCGGAACAAGCCCACGTTAGTGAAGCACAATCACAGACTTCACGAGTAACACTTTTCGTAACATTGTAAAAGGAGAAACCTTAATTAATGTAATTATTCAGCATAACTCATGCCTCAGTAGCTTTCATAGCATGTCATGAACGAGACTGAGACGAAAGTATATAAAAGGCACATTTTTCCCCATTCCGCACCGAAAGACAAATGATAAATATTTCATTCATTAAGATATGATAGCAGGACCAAATTAATTATGTTCTATAGGTAAAAATGTGCAATAGAATTCAGTCTATCGGTAGGGATTTTTCTAAAAAATTATACATTAGCAATTTATGGTATATGTAACGTCTAAAAAACAAAATATTTTAAAATTAGTATGATAAATGAAATAAAAGAATAAATATACAGGAATATGAGGTTGGAGTTTCAGATTACGTAACAATAGACAAATGAGAAATACCTGAATATTGCCCCAATTTAGGAAGCGAACCGAGTATCAGAACGGTCTCAATAGCGGTTCCCGGTTTCGGATCCGGTTATAGACAACTTTTCGTCCTTTTTCTGTTTTCACTTCGACAAAAGTGAAGGTTTTTCGGCATCGGTTTTTGATTCTATGCCGAATTGGATCCTCTGGACACTTAATACACGTCGCTGATGAAATTTGATGGAATTCTCGAATCCTCGCAGCAGAAATAGTCTCTCTTTCGTGCATTGGAGGCATTCAAGAAGTATTTTAAATTATTGTATTTTAAACATCTCTTTTTGAACGCAAAATCCGCGACGGCCTTAGCTTTAAGAGAAGCTGCTTTGATCATCGATCGCTTTTTGCTCCTGCGGTTTGCGACCGAATTTTCCGCGTGCTCCCACTCCATCTCCTTTCGGAAGCTGCGAAATCGTCCTATGCACGCTTGGAATCGAATTTTACGCACTGAATCGGAAGGCGTTGCGAATGTTTCGCCCGTTCACGCCGCTTTCTCTTGTTTTCCTGGAGGATCGAGTTGGAAAGATTTTCTCGAGTGAATTTTGATCGAATTTTTTTTGTGAAAGGTAAAGCAGTTGCCTTCTGCATAGTGATGGATAGCATGCAATCAGTCAGCCAGACTCATTATTTTGAGAAATTGGGTCGAATATTTCACATTTATAATGTATCTTTACAATGATGGTTTTTAGAGAGGCTCCCGGATAGCCAAGTGGGTAACGCGTTCGACACCTGTGAAAGCGGTCCCACATTCGATTCTCGGTCGGAGGCCTACGTGCGAAATGACATTGGCTATCGAAGGACTTGTAACGATGCTGCTGCTACTTCTAGTAGTATTCAGGAATTGTTACGAAATTAAGACAACAATGATTCCGAAAATAGCTTCCAATAATGAATGGTTAATAATGAAAAATTGTACATTTTCACAAAATAAAACTTTTAACCTTTAATCAGTCTCGTGGGGTATGTATGACCCTTATTTTATTTTTATTTTTTACTGTTGACTAAAATGGGAATTCCACAGATTTCACCAGCATCAACGTCACTTCTTTTACGTAATATTTTGTTCTACACATACAGAAATTGAACTGAAAGGAGAAACTGGTTTTAATTCATATCTCTTTGTAGGTCTATGATACTTCAGCTAACGAGTGATTTTTGCCTGTAAATTTTTCGCCTAACGAACATTTTTTTCTGTTTTTCGGACTACTGACAAACGAGGATTCCGCTAACGAATGTTTTTTGGATGCTAGTGCTTCCATGGTTACTACCCAGTCATGCTTTCTAATGAATAATGTTGACTCCAGAAACCATCAATGATTTAATTTCGCCATCCATGAAGGCATTACCATATGATAAAGTAGAATGAAAGGCAACTACCAAGCGTGTCAAGAAACGGAAATAAAACAACCAAGTAACGAAATCAAGAAAGTTGTATCGAATTTTTCTTAGTTTTTGGGATTGTGCTATTCATTAACATGAGAGGTCTTTTTCCTTCGTCTACCTTGCTTATCAATGAAAGCGGCATTCCTCAGAAAAGTGTCTTCTTGTATTCAAGATAGTTCCAACGTATCATCGTGTAAAAACACTACTTGAAGTGCTCGTTGATAATCAACGAGAAAATAGAGATCGAATAAAATATAGTAGTCCTATATTTACGAAGATAAACTAACATTTCACATCGGACCTTATTTCTCAATGTAATCTTACTTGAGAAGGCAGGAGATCGGATTCAACAATGGAATTGTCGTCAGGGGGACGGTTTGTTTACAACCTCAAAATTTAGAAAATGTTTCGTTCATTTTATCAAAATTCTCGCAATTTTGAACTGAAAACGATATTCAACGACCAAAATAAGAATCCTTATTCAGTTTCACTTCTTTTGGTGCTTGTCTCGATTTCGTACGACTCTTCCTTCTAATTGAATTTTGCAAAAGAAATGACGCTTGCAAGCGGTTAATATGAGGTTTACGTGCATTTCTTATGCTATTAGTTTTAAACGTCTAGAGTCGAACCTGGACAGTTAGGTGAATAAAAAAAGCCTCTTATCTAATCTGGGAAGACGTTTATAAACCTCGAAATTTTGAAAGTCCTGCGAGTGTGTCTAGTTTTAGCGAGTATCTCTTGTTTTAGGTGGACAAACATACATACACACACACACTCTATAATATAAGATTTTATACCATAAGTAATCATTTGGGCCAATAAATACGATTCGCTTAATCGAGATTTAATTTAAGTTGCCTTATTATTTTGGTAATTTCTTGAGCGGGCGAATTTCGGATGTGTAGCCCATCTCAGTTTAGACCTGCATTTTCTGTCTATTCGTTTGCATTCGCAGTGAATTCCAGCGAGGTTTCATTTCCATAATTAAAGCTTAAAAGTGCACTCCATTAATTCAAAATTCCGTTTCATTCTCTCCGAAACCCTGGATTTTATGAATGCGAAACCGCTGGGTGTTGGCCAATGCCAAGGCTTGTGAGGGCTGGCGCGAAAGTTCTGGAAGATCTCCGCCCATATTCTCACCCCCGTAGGAATTCTGCTCCGGGGTCATGCGTATAACAGTCCACCGTGGATACAATCCAAGTATATTCGGTCATTTTTCGCGCTCATACCCGTATAAAAATCTTGGTATTGATGAAGGAGGTGAAGACAGCAAAACTAGGTCTGGGTTACACAGTAATCACTGGATTATCGGTGGTAGACCATGATAATGCTGTTTGGATTCCCCGAGCGTAAAATATTTTAAATGTTCACGCTAATTTCCAACGACGAGTTACTAAATTAATAACGGGTGAAATCCAAGGATACACAAATGTGAAATATAGCGACATGACTGGGTCATGTCGAACCCAGGTCTCCCACTTTCCGGGCAAGTATTTTGGAAAGTGGTAGACCTGGGTTCAGGCCCAGTCATGTCGCTATTTTTCACATCCTTGGGTTTTGGGCTCCCATTCCAAAGTTAACCTTATCCTTTCCCTAAATGAATGAAGAATGTTAGAGTTCCATCGATAATGTTGCATTTGAGGTGATTCTGACTGACATGTTCTTGTTACCTATAATGCAGCGTTACTTAACAATACTTTGTTACGATACTTTGTTACGAGTCGAAAGAAATATAACAAACATGCGAGCCTGCAACAATGGTTAGGTAAAAGGACAATAATTGAATTTTACAAAGTTAAAACGTGCATCCAAGGCAGTTAACAATTTAAGTATTGGTAATTGTTGACATAGATTTTTAATCGCTTCAGAAAGACCAAGAAGGGGTTAAAATACCTACTACGCTAGTTTGACTCGTAAAATCCCAGTTTTGCTTCGCGGTGTAATAACCTCACGGCGAAGAAGCGGGGGTGGCTGTCAGGATATTTCTGTAGGCGTTCAACTTGACCCCGCCGTCGCTGGAAAGTAGGTCACGTGGGTCAACCCGAGAGAACGAGAATTTTCCAACAATAATCGATTGTTAGCCAATATGTGTTAAACTAAGGAATCAAAAAAGTCACTCTGCAACGTTCTTGAATTATCACCGTTCCATAAGTCGAGCTTTAAAATTACAGCTAAATCAGGACAAAATGGAGTTATTCTGGGTGTCTGTGTAGGATGGGATTTGTATTCAATTTCTTCACACCCTTCTTGTTCGTATCTGATTTTCATCAGTCTTTCAGTTATGAAGAAGTGAGTACATTTGGTAGCTTTTAATCGCCTTGTAAGTTTTACATCAGTTTTAAATAGAGTTTCGAATCTTTGTTGTTAATATTGAGGAATCAATCTGAGTTTTTGGTGATGCAAGAGATAAATCGTAGTTATCCAACCTCAGTGGCTCAAGGGTTGAAATGGCAACTTACGTAGGCGTGTGTAGACCTAAATTTAGGATCCAGAAACGCCTAAGTCCTGGGTTCGAACCCCTGTTATGGCATGACCCCGTAAATCTGTCTGCTGTCGTTGACTCTCAGTAGCGTTGAAACGAATTTAGGCCCGGTATTACAATTTATACTTAAAGTGGACTTTAACTAATGTTTAATCTAGAGCGCAGTATTATATTATTTTACTAGAGTTAAAGTGAATGTTATAGTTTATGACCATTCTTATCAATCATACACATTGAAAATTAAGTATAATCTTCAACGAAACATATCAAGCTATATTTGGTGGAACATCTACATAACTTATAAATGAATTATTATTTATTGTGGACTGCCTAATTTTGTATCGTAATTTTTATATAATTATAATCTTCACTTTGACTCTAAAAAAATCATAATACTAAACTCTAATGTGAACATTAGCTAAATTCCATTTTAAGTATAAATTATAATACTGGGCCTAAGAGTATTATTAACTAATTCAGTTGGATTGTTTAAAAAATTATTATTATTATTGTAGACCTAAGATGGTTTGACTCTTCGTATATCCTCCGTATAGAGCGATCAACCCTTAGGAGCCCCTGAAACCCCCTGATCTAGGTCCAGATAGACCCGCGCGCGTCCCAGTAACGAAGCACCCGAACACGCATCACTTTGCCATTCATGGGTGCATCATGGGATCGAATGAATGGGGTGGTGTTCCCCCGAATGGCCTTCTCCCCTTCATTCTTTTTCCCTCTCATTCAGCCCCTCTTCGAGCCTCTACCTCAACCCTCTTGCAGAGCGTGCCACGTGTTCGCCCTCCACGCCCGTGGCACGGTGGTGGGAGTTTTGACCCGGAACCGGCACGTGGGGTTGTATCGATCGTGGCACCATAACCACCCCGTGTTATGTTCCTCCCCTCCCCTCGTTCTGCAATCGTAATGCTTCCCTCTGACCTCTCTCCCCCTCGTTTTTCCCCCAGCTACCCTCTTCCCTTCACCATTGATACCTTCCCCTCCCCATTCAGCAATCTCTTTCTCCCATTCAACTCCGTACATCTCAATTGCAAGCTTTCTCTCCCTTCCCTGGATTGACAGTCTTGTTGACAAACAGTCCCGCGACCTCCGTGATTACTTTCTCCAGGGCCTTTCCCTCTCGGTTACCCAGAAGGGGCTCTGCCATTCTGCAGAAAAAGGCGTCGTGTTTGAGCGGTTTTTTTTTCGCGCTCGTAACGGTTTTGAGGAACGGAGGTGTGGTAACGGAGCTGTTGGTTTTTGCTGCGAAAGACTCCCGTTTGAATGCAGTCAAGCAGGGCCGACTGTAGACAGCAACTGAGGGCTTGGAATTTTGATTGAATTAAATCCTTCTGGATATTTTCATTGATTATGAATTAAAAATTATTGTTGCTTATAATGCAGCGTTACGTAGAAATAGACGGGGATACTTTGTATGCGAGTCGAAGGAAATATTACTATTTATATTTATTGCTATTATTGTTGTTGTGCATGTCAAATTTATTGAAGGTCGTCGACGGAGGAAATGGGTAGGTAACATTTTGAGGCGAGAGGGATTGCTGAAGAATGTCATTTTTGGTAGAATACAAGGGAAAAAGCTGAGGGGAAGACAAAGACAAAAGATGTTAGATGACATAAAGTGTGGGGTGAGTTACCAAGAAGATAAGAAAATGGCGTTGAGTAGGTAATATTAGGGCCACCGAAAGGTATAAGCGATGAAAAACGCGTGGCTCACGTGCTTGATTTTAGATGAAGAAATGAAAGAGAAAAAGTCTGCCGTAACTGGGAATCTAACCCGGGTTTCTGGGCGATTGCTCTGACCCCTTAGCTACCATCCGTAGCACACCGAGTGACACCATAGCCTAAGAAAACGATGGAAAGTTTGTTCTGTCGTGGTAGCTTAGAAGAGCAACCGTGGGGAAAGTGAGATACCCTGGTCCGATTCCCGACTACGGCAGAATTTTATTACTTTATGCGGTGTAAACCGCTAACATATGCTCCTGATAGGAATTCGCCTTATCGTATAGGATAGGGAATTATGTATCTTTTATTTACTTTTGTCTCTTGTCCATGGCTGCGATAATAAGAAAGCTAATGAGGTATGAGTGGTGAATCATGGCATTCATATTGGTTTCTTAATGAATCCTCTGAAAACCGTTTTTCCTAGGGTCATGGACCTCCATTTAGATGGGTTTGATCCACTCATAGTGTTCTGACTCAGCGAAGAAAGCAAAGGCAACCTACCTCACTCCTCATCACCTAGTAAGCCCCATTCCCTCTAAAAAGCTTTCGGTAGCCGTTGTGTTAGGATCCAACCAGCCTTCTGGCTGATGACTTTACAGAAAGTATTCTTCATCAGTGGGGTAGCGGCTTCGCCCATTAACCCAAGAAATGGATATGACGTTAATATGAACAATAAAATAATAATTTTACATTTCTTTTTTTAATAACTAAATTGGTTAATGTTTAACATATATTCTGAGATGAGTCTTATTCACATTGGAATGTTTTTGATAGGCTAAATAATGTAGTTTGTTTGATAATGCCATTGTAAGTTGACAGTTACTTGACAATTACATATGCGAGGTAAAGTAGAAGTCAGCAGTTGAGCCGAGTTATCATTCCCTAAAGGGACTTCCACATCTGCAGTTGTCACTGATTACAATTATTAGGTATAAGATTTTATAAAATGCACAGGTAACTCGAATTACGAAGCTAAAAGATATTATGGAAAATTCGGTTTCGATATACAAACATTTCGCACTGGAACGAATCAGTTACCATAAGATTCCTACCTATCGATAGGTTCATGTGCCCTAATATTCTCCACTAATCGCCATTTCTTTCGCTTCCTGGTAGCTTACCCCATCCTTTATGTCATCTAACAACTTTTGTCTTCCCCTCTGCTTTTTCCCCTGCAATCTTCTCACAATAACATTCATCAGCAATCCCTTTCCTCTCAATATTTGACCCACCCATTTCCTCTGTCGACGTTTAATTCCTTCGATTAAAACCCTCGCTTCCCCAACCATCTCTATATAGATCTAGTGTAACTCGTACCTCGGTGTTTGTTTTCCAAGCCACTCAGATTACTTTTTCCATTCTTTGCTATACCCACATCTCGAAGGCCTCGAATCTTTTGATTCCCTCCTTTCGTAGGGTCCACTTTTCACACCCATACAGCAAATCATTCCACACCAAGTATTTTGCCAACCTTTCCCTGATTCCTTTATCGAGACCTCTAGCCATCAATTCTCTTCGCTTCACGAAAACTTCCTTGGCCAATGCTATTCTTTTTCGAACCTCATCAGTACACTTGCCATCCCAGGAAAGAACACTTCCTAAGTAAGAGAAATGATCCACCTGTTCTATTTTTTTCACCATCTATTCTGACCGTTAACTTAGCTTACTTTCCTTTGGTGAATCTCATTACTTTTATTTTTCTTAGGTCTATTTTCATTCCAAATTCCCTTGCTTTATCGTTTAGTGCATTTACTAGTATTTGTAAACCCCTTTCGGAATCGCACACAATCGTCTGCATATCTTACTGACTTTACCACTTTTCCAACTTTCACTCCCTTGACCAATTCGTCCCAAGCTTCATTAACCGTTTCCTCTGCATATATATTGTATCAGTTATTATCATTTCTAAAAGAGCTTCGACAACTAAGGTCATTTCGCATATAGAAGCACCCTCCGGGAATTGAACCCCACAAAAAAGTAACGCCGCAATTCACGAGTTAAACCCTTCGATGTATTTCCTCCGATGATGGAACAGCCATCAGCATGGTTGCTATGATGAGCGCGTACGCGCCGGAATTCTCGGAATTAATACATTTCCCGGAATCGTGTCCAAGGAAGAGGAAGAGTTTTCAAGAGACCGGATTTGCGGAGGATGCTGACGAGTAACAGTTTGAGGAAGGATGTTGAGTTCTGCATGTAAAAGTTCCTTTGAGGGCCTCTCTCTTTATTAACGCCTCCCCTGGCGATGACGAGAGTATACGACGTATCGCACGTCCTAGTAGAAGACTTCTTCCATAAATAAGCCTATCTTAGCCAAGCCCTATCGACTATCCCTGCCGAATTTTCCCTCTATCTCATAGAGATTTATGCCATCGCATAATGCGTTCAAAATGACATTAAAAAAGTGATTATGTACTAAAAATAGATCCGTAAACATATAACTCTTTCATAAAAATTGTTGATGTTCGTGATTTTTAAAATACATGCAGTTCTGCTAAAGAATTCTCGCGAATACTTCTCGTAGTATACTACTATCGTAACATTATATAATATTCGTGATTTAATTGATGCAGTGAACTCGATTATCCAGGATAATGATTGAGGATGCACGAATAATCACAAAATACGGATAATCCAAACTTTCTCTCATATTTCTTCTAATATTAGTAATTGACGCAAATAATACATTATTTTCGCTCTTAGTCCTCTTACGCTCTTACTTTCGGTTGTTTCGTGAACTCGCTAAGAATTTTCTTCACGTGACCCCGAATCTTTTTACTATCGATGCTGTCATTGTGGGCGTATTCCCATTGCTCCAGAGAAAAGATCTAACGTAAGCCCCGCTTTCATTTGAGCAGGAAAATGCTTATTCTGCGTTTGAATTTTTTCAAAAAAAAAAACGCGGAAAATGTCAACGAAGAAATCATCCACGAATAATCGGTATTTCTGTGTATTTATTATTTTATTCATTATACTCATTCTGAAATATTTTTGTATGTCTTGTGGACAATATATGTACCTTAAATTATTAACGTTTAGTTTCTTCGAAAAAAGTCTCCCGCTAGACTGATTTCTCTTGCGCGTATTTACCTAGAGAACGTAATTAATTTGTTCCTGCTACCGTATCTTAATAAATGAGATATTTATCAATTTTTTTACGGAATAGAGAAGAATGTAACTTGTAATTACTTTTGTCTCAGTCTTGTTCATGGCTGTGATGATATGAAAGCTACTGAGGTATGAGTTACGCTGAATAATGGCATTAATTAAGAATTCTCCGTATGCAATGTTACGAAAAGTGTTTCTCGTAAAGCCATTGTGCTTCACTGACTTGGGCTTGTTCTGCTTATAGTATTCTGGCTCGGTGAGGAAAGCAAGGGCAAACTACCTCACTCCTCATCTTGCCTATTAAGCCTTATTTCCCCATCTTAGCTCCTCGTCGCTGATGATAGAGGGGATGAGGTCCCAAGCGGCCTTCGGGATGAATATTTTATAGACAGACGTAATTAATTTGTAACGTTCGGTAACAATCCATAATTTTATGATACTTGAAAGAAGCATTTTCAAAGCCTAGACATCAGCGCGAAGTAATTTTTGTGTACATCGCCAATGCGACGCACTACCCTAGTTGATGAAACACCCACTTTCCTGATTCACTATCAGGTTCCTGGTATGCTTCGAAGTACAGTGTGTCTCCCTCCTGAACGTAACATGTGCACGGAAGGGATGCAAATATGTTTTAGTGTAACGGATTTCTCTTTTGGGTGAATAGGTGGTGCTCAGCTGCACCATCAAGAAGGACTTCGAATACAACCGCGTGATGCCGACATTCCACCACTGGCGGACTGGGGATAAGAAGTTCGGGCTGACCTTCCTCACTGCTGCCGACGCGAGAGCCTTCGACAAAGGTGTCCGGACAGCAGTGGACGAACTTCTTGATGGTCAGTGAAACTCCTCTCTTACTCTCTCTCCCTGCCCCCACCGGTCCTGCCGTCTGCGTCCTGGGTTCCAGCTGCTGTGGGTTGCATCGGTATCTTTGCTCCATTCTGTTGTTTGCGTCTGGTCACGTTTTCCGCAATGTTCCACGACTGCCGTGATATTTCCTCCAATATTCTTTCGTTGTCGAATTGTAGGGTGTTAAGTATACGCTCCGACTGTTGAATGTGTTCCTGAATAGTTTAACCTTACATGTATTAGCGAGCAAAGTGGGTTGAAAATGAGAATCCGACCCGGCTTTACTTTACGAGGAAAGATGTCTCAGATCTCAAACAGTCCTAACGGAAAACTTTCATAAAAATAATAACAACCACCTTAGGTGCGGGGTTTTTTAAGGTTTCCGGAAAACGGTCATTGTCGTCACAAAAGAGTATTGTTACGTCTCCATTCGGCGTGCAAGTTTGTCAACAATTGATTATTAAAAGGTACTTGCGACAATGCTGTGACGATAGATGGTTTTGTTGATGAATTGTTTCAATAAGACTCTATCATCTTCGCTTTAGTTAAGTCAGCTTTATTACTTTATTTGCCAGACTGGCCGTATTTATCTCAGATTAAGCTCATTTTTTGAATTGGTCGTCCTAACCGTTGTTGCATTACCTGTAATCAGGTTCACCTCCCTTCTTGATCGAACCAAGCCTCTTTGTTGGTGTATTCAGTGGCTGAACATTGTTTATAACGCATATCGAGAGTCATTTTTTTGTTGAGGTTGAGTAATATAAATACCTCTTTCTCAGTGCAAGAAAACACTAACCGATTTCTAGATCGATCTATCGGCTCCTACTGGACTGATGCAATCAGCTTTTTTATTATTTATATATATTTATTTTATTATACTATTTTTTCCATCTAATCGAAAAAATAGTGGCTCAACATTTGTAAAACTAGAACCTAATTTACTTTAATCCGTCGCACAGAATTTCGAGTTTAATATTCATTGCACTGGTACTTTCAACAGGAATCCAACAAACTCATTATTATTTTTGGGAATGTTAAATCAATTTTTTCTATTTGTGTCCTCACGACCCGAACTGTAACCTTTTTCTTGATAAGCTAGATGTAGGAGAATTAAGTTAAACATTTCATCCTTTCGGGAGATTAAATTTCTCAGCCTAATGAACTGACATTCCCTCTTAAGATCATTCGTGTATCGTAATGGGGAAAGTATTTTTAACCCTTTATCAACTCGTTCTTTAAATGCTCTGTATCTATGGCCTTGTGTATCGTTGCAGATTTTTACTTTAATTCATAGTCAACAAAACAAGTCTTAGATTGCACCTGGCGAATCTCAAAGAAGATATATGATGCGTTTAATTCATTCTGAATCGTGAATTAAAATGGCTGAAGAATAATTAAAGAGCTTTTGAATAGCTCTTGATATGATCATACGATGACAGTTCTTGATTCTTTTAAACCTCCGCAGTTGCGATTGGTGCATAATTTATAAATGAATTAAATCAACAATAAATTGCACAGGTGGAACGCATATACACTAGGGTAGCTTCCAAAAACTCCGGTGGGGTTTAATGGTAATATTTTCTGGTGTCCAGCAAATTCAGACATGTTTTCCTTAGGCAACGCATAACCTAACCGCGTCAATGTCATTAGTCATAGTTCATGTAACTTGAATTTCACTAATTTTGAGGTCAGTTCAAACCCAAGAAAAAAAAACTGGCAATAAGACAGAAAAACAATTGAATAAGGGTATTAATTTTTCGTATTTTTCACCGATCAATCATTTCATGCAAAAATGCCGAACACAACCAAATTTTATGCACTTAAATTTTTTCTTAATGTTTATCTTTCTCATAACACAAGATCTGAAGGGGATGATTGCTTACATACTAACAATAAATGAAGAAATTAAGTCGGATGAAATTGAGTTCCATCAAGTTTATGCTGAAGTCAGTAAACTAGCAATACTAACGGAGGGTTAAACTTTTACGCGTCGAAGTAATCATGAAAACAATACACAGTTTTCCTAGGGAATGGTTTAATTTTCAGTCGTTAAATGGTTTCATTTTGATTTGGCGCGTTTCTTTCGTTTAATTCCACATTCAACATTTGTTTGAGACGTGATTCTTATCAAAGGTGTCTTATAAGATCGATCACGTTTGTTGTTCGAGTGATTCAGGTGAATTGTGTGTCGAGGGGTGAATCGCTGTGAAATGGGGAGATTTCAGCTCATCACATGATCGAATTAAACCGAAACATTCAACTTCGAGTGTGATCTTTCACTACGGAGCGCTTCGTTGCAGGATTCCCGCAGCACCTTTTGCATGTCTCTTTCAGGTGGGAAAGAGCGAGGCTAAATGAAGTAACTCTAGCGAAGGACCGGAGGAAGATGAGATGTTCCTTTTGGGACGAACCGTTAATTCTCTGGATTGTTTTCGCAGTTTTTCTAGGAGATGCGAGCGGCTGAAATTCTGACTGCTGCCACGGATTCATTGTGATCCAAGATCTGTGTTTCTCGATCAGTGGAAACTTCTCCCTAATAATTTCTTTGCACAATAAAGATATTTTGTGAACTTGGTGGATTGCATTCAGGACTCCTGAGAGTCTTCTGTCCCCAAAAAGCCCTGTCTTCTGAAAACGAGTGAAATTTTACAGTGCTAAAGTTTGATTTGACCAGAAGATATCTTGTGCTTTTCTTTGATTGAACACGATGCAGTGGTTTTTGGACAGTTTGTTACTAGATTGGCTGTTGCCAAGAGCTTTAATGTAAATTGATATCGCACCATAATTTGAATGTATGATTGTATAATTTTCTTAGGCTTGATCGTGTGTATTTCAAGTCGGAAAGTTTTAAAAAGTCTAACCTTATTTTCAGCCTTAATCTTTTTATTCTTTCTTTGTCGACATCCTATGTGCTATTAATGATAGATGGCTCATTTTTTGACGCCACAAAGTTAACCAACCCCTTTCAAATTTTTCTTGTAATTCCCTTTCCTGTTGTCAACTACAGAGGTGGGGAGCCTTCGGACTTTTCAAACGTGATTTTTCTTTGCCACATCCTGAAACAATTGGACGCGTTTAAATAATTTCCCATTCTCGTTATAAGGTCTGGTGAAAACGAAATGGGAAAATATCATCCTAGTGTCTCAGGTAGCAATTTAATTCGTGCTCCTTGAAACAATTTCGATCTACAGCTATCAGAATGCTCGTGAGGCCCGCTCAAGAGTGGTTCGCTGATCTCGCGCGGCTTAATGGTTTCTTATGCGACCTTCTGATGATAAAAGGTTCCCCACCCCTGAAGTGCGATTCTGTATCTTGTAATCGCACCCCTGTAGTGCGATTTTGTATCTTGTAATCGCACCCCTGTAGTGCGATTCTGTATCTTGTAATTGCACCCCTGTAGTGCGATTCTGTATCTTGTAATCGCACCCCTGTAGTGCGATTTTGTATCTTGTAATCGCACCCCTGTAGTGCGATTCTGTATCTTGTAATCGCACCCCTGTAGTGCGATTCTGTATCTTGTAATCGCACCCCAGGGGTGCGATTCTGTAACTCACCTTATAAACATGGCAAATTTATCGCAAAATTAGAAGATAACCCTAGTTACAAAGGTTACATAATCGCACCCCTGGTCTAGAGTAATTACTACTTGTGATAAATTAGCTGTCATAAAAATTTGGTTTCGCAATAACAATTTTTTCTTCTGAATTTTAATTTTCGCACTTGAAAAAAGATTTCATGAAACAGTTCGGAAACGCATTACTTATCGATGGCGGAAGTGATTCGAAAACCACAGCATCTGAAAATTATCCCAAATCAGAAGTCATTAAGGTTTCTACGCCCATTTGATCGCCGCTTAAACCACGGACAAATCTGTCACGCTTGTGTGTGTATATAAAAATTGTATAGTACTTCTCATGGGTAAAGTGATGTGTGAATTTCCCGTTATTTTGATCGCCCAATCGGCGGCAAACTGTAGGCAGTATTTCTCCCGTTTCAGTTTGGCCTTTGCTGGATGTCTGGGCGCCAAAGCCACGCGGGGAAACCCCCTTTAATTTGGGTAAATTGAATCAATGTTTATTGCATCTCTCTTTATATATCTCTCTCTCTCTCTCTCTCTCTTTGAGTGTATCCTTAACTACCTCCTCCAATCCTCACCCAATCCCTTCTCTCCTCACTTTCTCTTTCAATTGCTCTCTCACTCTGCCTTTATTACACGTAATTCGTTTCTTTTGGCGAAGCGGAAATTTTTTCCCGTCCGCCATTTTGGTTCTAACCGATCGCAAGCATATGTATTTGTTTTTCATTAATCCTTCACTATTATGAGTTACTTTCTTGTGGCATGAATGAATCCATGTCCTCCGGAGAAACGTTATCTATCGACGGGACTTGTTCACAAGGCATGTTCATTATTTTATGGTGCGTTGTTTTTCGTTCAGTTTCACGTGGATGTGTGCTGTATAGAGACCTTTTTTCTGAGCTGTGTGTGTTATTTTGTGAAGTAACACTTTTGTTTTGAAGAGTGCTCGGCCACTTTTGTTTATTTTCTAATTGACCAAAAAGATGGGATTGAGTTTTGTTTGAAATTGGCTTGACAATATCTTTTGTCTGTCTGTATCTGTATTGAGTTTTCGCGAACTTTTTTACTGTCTCTTATGCTTGTGTTCTGTTCATTCTTTTGTTTTCGATGGATGTTTCTATGGCAATAAGAAGCGAAGTGTTCGACATGTCAGTTTCGACACGTTTTTCAGGAAGGTGTGTCAAAGTTTGCTTTACATTCTTTCTGCTGAATGCCTCGTGAAATCATCGGCTTCGTTTGAGTTTAATCGTTTAACATTGCTACAAGAAGTAAATGACGTATGGTAAGTGTTCAATGGCGTATTTTTTTTTTTAAGAGTCGTGAATTAGCGATTCGGATGGTTCAGGTCTTGGATTTTATTTTTAGCCCTCAGGTTTTTCCATGGATTTTCGAACCAACGCTTGTATATTTCTGGACTCGGCAAGCTACACAAAATCCGTTCATAATTTGGGTGAGATATTCGTCGGAATTTTGAATCTCACCGTTGTGTTTGGACAAACATTTTTGTAGCCAGAATTTCACTGGTAGACTAACGGTGTAACAATTGCTGAAAATTAATAAATTTGTGGAATACCGAATCCTCCCCTCACTCAGAAAATTGCATTCCTAATTTCAGGTGAAATGGTGACATATAGCCTATATGTTGTATCTTACCTTCGGAAAATTTTTATATTTACATTTAGATTTAAACCCTGCAAGCCGCCAGTGGCGCGTGGCAGGGGATGTAAAAGCACTGGTAATCCTATCACACCCTAACTACTATTAGCTTCTCTAATACTTCGCGGGAAAAACGACCAAAAGTAACTATCCGTCCTGGTAATCGCTTCTCTGAATCACTAATTTTCTCTCGGAGCTTGCGCACATTGCCGACTTGAATAACATTATCACCTGTGTCGTCGACGAGATCTGTAGTGAAAAACTTTTCGAAAAAGCTTACTTCTATAATCAAGTCTTCTATCCTTAAGCGAGGTCCACCCTAGTGATAGCCAAAACAGCTCTGTCGAATCTAAAATCTCCCTTGACAAACCTAGCCGCCCTAAAATGAACCATATCAAGATCGGAGATTAATCCTTCTTCATAAGGATCCCAAATCGCACAGCAGTACTCGAAAGAAATCGGAAAATGGAGGGAGTTAGGGAAAAGTACGCTGTTTCTTTTACCCTAGATGAATCATCCCATCAGAATCCTACTGGCTAACGTTTGCATCCCATTCGCCTTTCCTACTACGCTTCGAATATGCTCTTTAAAGGAAAAACTACCACTGAGCGTAATTTCTAGGTATATATGATGTCTCACGAATTCCATAGGATGTCCTGAAATATGATATGGTACGTGGGTGATATTGGTAGAACGCGTAAAATGCGCTACGCACCTCTTTACATTGAGGTAGAGCTGCCAATCACTGCTCCGACCTCTAATAACGTTTATGTCGTTCTGTAAAGAACCGGTGTCATTATTTTTATGAAAACGCGTTAACTAAAATAAAAAAAGCGCTAACTAAATTGGTTGGCATTGCGTGAATGAGTAGTTGATCGTGTTATTTAGAAATCGATCGCAAATTTCACCGAAATTTCTCATTTCTGTCTCTCTCGCTCGTAAAACAGTCCAAGAGTTTGAATCATCGATATATGAATCCAGATATGGAAAAAGATGTTTTAAACAACGATTTTGGTTGGTCAACATATGCAAGTGAAATGGATTCGTATGCGATTCGTTTAAAGGATAAATTCTCCTTAAATTTATCGAAGCAACACTCGACGACGTTTACACATTCTATGTAATTTATAAGAATCACAGAACACTGTAAATCACAATTGTGAATCGTCATTTGTATTTTTTTTAGTCTGAATTGCATGCGCCCACTTCCTTAAGGTTCTGCACCTTCCTGCTGAATTAAATTTTACAATATTAATCAGCAAATGTATTATGCAATTAATGCGATTTACAACTTGTCTTTCGGAATGTTTTTCGTTTGTCTTTTGGTACGGGATAGAGGAAAATATATTTTCGTTGATATCTTCCCATTCTTGTTCATGGCTGTAATAATATCAAAGCTACATAGATATGAGTTCTGGTGAATAATGGCATTGATTTCACTCCCCATTCAATGCTATGAAAAGTTCATTATTAATGCAGTTGTATTCCATTTAGTTGGACCTGCTCCACCTATAGCTTGATGAGGAAAGTAAAGGAAACTCCCACTCCCCACCTTGCCTAGTAAGCCTCATTCGCTCTCCAAGTTATTAAGAGCAAATGGTATAGTATTTGTGGATCCTACCAGCTTTTTAGAACAACAATACCTTGCTTACAGATGTATTATCATGTCTGATGCTCATTTTTCCTGCAAAGTTGTAAAAGTCTTACTATAATGTATAGAGAGAGAATATCCTCGACTAGAGTTGCCAATCTACGTATTTACGCAGTCGGGACGCGCCTCACCCGAGGGGAAAAAAATTTCGCGATTTTCCGAGTGAAATTCACGGTTCGCGGCCGCGTGGTGCAGGCGTGAATAAGATAGTCGCGATTGTGGAGGAATTGAGATGAGGACACGGCACAGAGAGGAGTAACAGACCAAATTCATGGGAGGTGGATAAAGGGGAGAGGGAAAGGGGAACCAAAAATACACGCGACTAGCAGACGCCCCAGTCTTTCTCGAGTCGCCCAACTTGCTTCTCTGACGAGATTCCCCTTGAAAAAAATTTCCTCCCTAAAAACAGGACGGATAAAAAGTTTCATCCCGGAAGGAGTGAGGGAGACTCCGGAGAGTTTATAACGAGACCGAACGCTGGCGCAAGAAAGTTAAAGTAACCCCGTAGTCTATGAGGGAAAACAATGCATTGACACCTCGGCTGAAGGTTCGTTCTGGAATCGTGTAAGTGTGCCGGAATGCTATCGCCCATGAACTGTTATATCCTGAAATACACGAATATGTACACGATGTAGTAAANTATCAATCTCATCGTACATCCAGTATCTTCCCCACCCATCATTCCCGGGCTTACTAGGTTCCCATTCTGATTACTACGACCCCTAGGGAAATAGTTCCATCTATAGACACTCCCATCTGTGGGGCGTTAATCGTCGGCAGACGTATGGGGAGAGAAGTCAACAATTAGGTGAACAGCAGTCAACAACAACAATTTTGTTTTATGCATTGACACCTCGGCTGAAGGTTCGTTCTGGAATCGTGTAAGTGTGCCGGAATGCTATCGCCCATGAACTGTTATATCCTGAAATACACGAATATGTACACGATGTAAAAGGGTTAAATGTGAGAAGATACTAATAAGTCTCAATCTCCCCCTTAAATGAAGAAGTTTTTTCCATTGTTGTTGCTGTTGTTATTGTTATTATTATCAAATTTATTACAAAAATCAAGATATGGGTTCAAATTAACAATACAGACTAGATATCAAGTCAGCCATATTTTATATATGGATGATTTAAAAATGAATGCATCTACAAACGGTCAACTAATCAAGCAACTGAAAATAGTAGAATATTTTACCATCGATATTAATATGAAATTCTGTATAAATAAATGCAAAATAGTAAAAAAAAAAAGAGAGGGGAAATGGACCGCGGCAGATAGCTTCAATCTAAAAACTGGAGATAAATTAGATACTTTAAATAAAGATCAGTATTATAACTACCTGAGCTTTATACAGAACCCAAACGTAAATCATAGAAAAGTTTTGTGAAAATAAAATTTGTGGTAAAAGTACAAATTATTCTTATATTCTTCCATACAAAAGTTAAGAATTATTTGGAAAAAAAGTACAAAAGCAGACTAGAAATGATCTTTAAAACGAAATTAAACTCTAGAAATCATTCTTATAATTATTATTATAAAATAATCAATACAAATAAAAGTATCAAGGAAGACGTCAGTAAAGTATACAACTCTGTGCCCTGTTTGACCTCATACCCTCCCCGATTAGCTAAGGAAACCTTTGAATGAGGAGTGAGGAATACTTGACAGGATGAGGAGTGAGGTATTTTGCTGTTACTTTCTTAACACCCACAATGCTGAGAGTGGAATCTCCAGCATAAGCTACGGAAATAGAGGGATAAAGGTGGAAAGGAGTTTTCCTAGGCACGATGAGGGGTGAGGTAATTTGGCTCTTCTTTCCTCATCGAGCCGTAATAATATCAGTGGAACGGAATAACTGAAACACAGCACCATAAAATCACGAAAAGCACTTTTTAGGAAACCAAGCCGAGAATAAATGTCATCAGTCAACATCGCTTATGCTTCTACTGCTTTCTTATTATCGCAGTTATTAACAATACTGAAACGCAAGTAAGGGAAAGTTAAATTTTCTCAATTTTGCATGGAAAGAGTAATGTAAAATGTTACAATCATCAGTGTATGCTGGCAAGAACACAAGTGGAACAGCAATAGCTTATATAAACTTGCCTTCGACTTGCATTGTTACTCTGACGACGGAGCGAATTCTCCTAAATCTGTCACAGTTAATATATTTCAATTAGTGTATATTTTTTTTCTATAAATTTTTTAAGCTATATTAACCCAAATGAGTGTTACAATATCGAAATTGATTGACATCAAATAATCATAGGATTTCACCAAGTATCTCCCGAGAATATAAGCTTCTCCCGAACTGTTTTAGTTGGCTAAATCTACCTTAAGGGCGGATGCTATCTGAAGGAGTTACTGCCATTTTTTGTTGGTGATTTCGCACTAACCAGAGGGAATTGTGCAGTAGTGTTCATCTACATCTACATTAGTACCCTGCAAGCCGCCTTTCGGCGTGTGGCAGGGGGTGCTTTTGATGCATAGTCCGAATTGTTCATTGGTTAACAGAGAAGTAAGTGTAAATGAATCATTAATTTCTAAACTTCAAAAGGACATGGAAAAACTTTAATAGGACCGAGACTCGAACCCCGAATTTTGCGTTTTTCAGGCGGATACTTTAACCTATACCATCTGCAAATTTGCCTTCTTCCAATCAAGCGAAGATCCTGTCCCGATAGTAAAAGAGTCTGGGTTCGATTCCCGGTCCAGTCAGACCTTTTTCTACTCTTTTTTTTCCTTGAGATACAAATACATTTTCCGACGGTTACCACGGGTACTAAAGTCGCGAAAAAAACGGAATGTAGGATCAGAGTTCAAATAAAACTTAAATACGTATCGATATTAAATGTTCTTTTGAAAGACACAATGGCTTATAAGTAAACGAATTTTAAATTTCTAGTCATCTTCTAATAAAAAGTAATCCTCCCTCGGTATAATTACAGTTCATAGAGTGGGGTAGTTCCGACTTTGCTGAACATCCACCATCTGAGCACCCACTCCCTCCCCATACACCTCTCAATACCCTATTAGTTCATGTCCTTGTGGTTGCCCCAAGAGAGGGGTGCATTTTCATGATTCAATATGTCCTTCAAAACAACGCTAACAAAGGAGGTGACGCGAAATTCCGTAGGGAAATACTCTTTGCCTATTTCGGAGAATGTTCTCCTTTTTTGGAGTGGGAACTCTCGCGTTGAAAATCACGGCGATGAATTGGCGAAGCTGACCTATTGAGTGGTGGGAATCGCAGGTCATTCTTCTTGGGACCTATATTCCAGCAAGGGCACTTCGAGGCTACTCTCCAAATTGAGCGGATTTTGTTGAACATTTATTTATATGCATATGGAAACCGCGCATCGTTCTGCTTCGAAACCGTTGAGGAATAATTATGTCACGGATTTCGGCGTGAAAACTGTTAGATTCACGTTTTAATCTTAAAAATCAGGAAGTTTTGACTTGATTTTTCACGCGCTTGTCTGAACGACTATCAGCAGATGATGTATTTTCATGTTTATTTGGAGCATAACACCCCTTGTTCGGTGATTGTTTTTAAGGGGGGGGGGTCATGTGCGCATTCTTTTAAATACCTAGCTTATTAACACAAGGGGCTTTTCTAGAAATGTGGCCCTGCGATACATTGAATCCTGTTATGCTACGATTTAAGTATTTGTGTGTCCTTCCCGAAAGCCAACAACAATTATTTGTTTTACTTAGGTTCTTTTCGAAAAAGAAGCCAACAATTAAGTCAGAAGTAGTCTACTGTTGGCAAACAATCGCAACAACTTAACAATTAACAATTTTTATACAGTAATGCTGCGATTTTGTTATTAGTTTTCCTTCTCGAAAGATAAGTCAACAGCAACAATAATTTATGTTTTACATTGTTTCTTTTCGTAAAAGGATTCGACAATTTTCTCAGGAGAAGTCTACAATTGGTAAACTATCACAACTACTTAACAATCAACAATTTTGTACAGTAATACTGTGATGTAGTTATTTGTTTTCCTTCTCGGAAGAGAAGTCAACAATTAGGTGAACAGCAGTCAACAACAACAATTTTGTTTTACATTGTCTTTTCGTAAAAGTAGTCAACAATTAGGTCAGTAGAAGTTTAGAATTAGTAAGAATTTAGAATTAGTAATTACTCCAATTACTTAACAATTAACAATTTCGCAAATTGTTTTTCTTCTAGAAAGAAAATTTTACCATCTGGTTAACAGTTAATTGTTGCCTCGGGGTGGACACACATCCGGACCAAAATTCCCATTTTTTTTTTTTTTTTAATTTGAGGGGAAAAGAAAGATACGCTGACCTCACGACCTACCGTTGGAACGCGATCTACTTGTTTAGGGCATCCCCGTTGTGGATTGTCTGAATCAGACTTGGCCACATCCTCGGAAAAGAATGGCCGAAATTCGGGCCGGTGGAATTGATCACCATTACTTTCATCGCCGCAGTTTCCGCTCCCTCAATGAATCCCTCCGCTCCACAACGCCACTGCCTTCGCTTTGAAATCCTGAGTCGTTGGTGGAAGTCGCGCTTTCGCCGGTCAGTCCCCACCCATCCCTCGCCGCCCTAATAAAGACGATTATCCATCTATCTTTCCCTTCGCCCACGTGACTTGGGACTAAAAAACAGCTGCTCTGACTCACAAGGAGCCTCTTCCTCCCCCTCTCTCTCAACCCCTCTTCCCGTTTTATCTGGCTCGCTCCTCTCTTTGGAAACCTTGCTTTTCTTTTTCGCCGCGGTCTCGTCTTGTGTACCTACCAGGAGGTTCTCCTGTTGTAGCACACCTCCTGTAATAATAATGATTCAAACAGGTCTAGCTGTAAATTCATCAGTTGGTTACTGGAATCAACATTCCTCCAATTACCACCATCGATTTGGCAGAGAAGATGAGGCTTACTACACAAGATGAGGAGTGAGGTGATTTTTCCCTCCCTTTCCTCACCGAGCCAAAATGCTATGCTTAAATACTAGGGGCTCCCGGATAGCCAAATGGGCAACGCGTTCGACTTTGATGAAAGTAGTCCCTGATTCGATTCCCGGTGGAGGCCAACGTGCGAAATGACCTTAGATGTCGAAGCACTTTTAATAGTACTTTTCATAGCACAATACCGTTACACAATTGTAAATACACATTTCATAGCATTCGATTGAGCACTGACGAAAATAAATGCCATTATTCAGTGTCCTTCATACCTCTGTAGTTTTACATTTTCTCCGCTATGAAAAAGACAGAGGCAAAAGTGTCTGAAAAATCAATTTTAATCCCTGCCATAAGAAAATTATTTCCTCCGTCAAGATATGGTTGCAGGAGCGAATTCTGACTTTCCAGGGAATAAAGGTAGATTAAACCTCCTAACATGTTGGAAAATCAGTTATCAGTTAGACTGTACTGAATCTACGAGATTACCACCGATCAAACAGTAATGCATTGTCGCTCATTTATTATATTAATACACTGACAATAGTAAGCACAATTATTAGAGATACCTGTACCTAACTCCAAACTTACGAATACGTCCCGCTAGCAGAAGAACTCAATCAATCGAAATTTAAATTATTGCCTATAATACCAATAAATAAATCAACTTCTGGCATCATTTAATTACTTCGAAATATTCTAGTAATAGACCTACCGCCAAACAAAGACAATCTAAGAATCTGCTATTATTGAAACCAGTTCAATAATAAGGATATTATTTTTACAGGAATGTCTTACAAATGAAGTATGAAAGAAATTCTACTTGTAAAATCCGCCATTCATTGTCTTATGCCGGAATTGAGACTACTGATGGCTCTTACTGGCTCAGTGAAGTAATTGATACGCGCTAGGAATGTGTTTAGAACGAAGGTGTGATGAAAGATGAAGCGAAGAATTATCCCCATGGTGCACAGGTACTTCAAAACTTCTGGTACACATGTAATTAAGACGTGCGATCCAATCTCCATAACACACTCACCCGTCGCTAAAATGGTCACGTGATCAACATATAAGGAAAAGTTGAGAGTGCAGCGTCTAAATATATAGATATGCTTCGGCTTAGATGAAGCAGATGAGGAAACATATGTTTAGGAAGGAAAGGGTGGGATATGGGCGGGCTCGGAGTGTTGAAGGAAGTTTGTTGAGGAAGCTGATAAAGATAGATGAAAGATAAAAGGCCGTATGGAGTACATTGATGGAGAAGGCATTCTCAGGCGGAAGTTGACTATTATTTAACAGTTTCTCAGCTACGACCACCAGCTAATACTTTTTTGCCATTAATGATGAAGTGGATTCATTTTTATTGTAGAACTGAAGTTAGATTATTCAGGGTGGGAGTTAAACTATTTTTTACGAAAATCAATTTTCATTCGTTTGTGTAGAAGCAAATATCTGCTTTCGATGAAGTGACTTTGTCGAAGATGCAAAGTTAACTCGATGTTTTAATTGTTGACAGTGCAATCATTTTATTCATTCTTAACGTTAATTGTTGGCACTCTCGTACTACTTTCTATTTTAGTTAATTTAAACAATCAACATACAAACACTTTCAGCATTGTTGGCGTCTATCATTGTTACTTTAGGCCATATATAACCGTAGCACTGTCGGGTTTACTCTATTCATATCAGGTGCCGCATTATTGATGGACATCTTAAGTCCCTCGTGAATTACTTCTAAACGTAAACATCTTTTTTTCGTGATGCTCAGCTAACAGCTTTCAGCTTTTCCAATTAGAAGCGTTCATTCAAAGTTCCGATATGTAAGTGTAGTGATATCTCAGCGAATGACTGTGATAACGTCTTATTCAGATTGCGAAGATGTCTTCGCTGCGATTCGTTCTCAGCTAACGAATGTTTTGAAGAACGTTCGCGCGCGTACGCGAGCACAAAAAATATCCGAAATTACAAAAACCTAATACCATTTACTAACCATTATTACTCACTAGCTAAAGAAATAGGTCGTTTTAGCCAGATGTTAAATAATAAAGTAGTATTGCGCTGCCAGAGGAATGTTGGATTTAACTTATCGAAAGTAATTCCTCGCCCGTAATTCGGTGCCGTGAGGTTGCTTACTGTCTGAAGGCGAACCCTCCTTGTATCTTTTGCATCATGCACAGTCGAGTATTTTTCATGGGAAACATTGGACGCATCCGTCAAAGTTCTCCAACTTCCTGCTTAATTCCACTGTCCTTTTCCTGTTGATATGCAAGTCCAGACCGGCTCGAAGGTCATATATGGTTTTATTGTTTCGGATGTTTTTAGATAGGAATCAAATTTGTAAACCTAAATGTTGATATCGACATAAATTTTTTTAAGTGGCTAAGGTGGATGTTCGATAGGGAATTGGTAGTAGCTGCATGAATTATTTTCTGGAGACTTGTCATTCGAGATCCCGAAGAGTAAGCTGCCGTGCTGAGGTGCTTTTGGAGCAGGTTTGAGTACCCCTCTTCATAATCAAGATATACATTCCCTAGTTCATACCTTTCAAGTATTTAAATCGAAAATTGAGTTGATCCTAGGATCGTCATCTCTTCCAGATTTCCGTAATATCTGCTTGTTCGTTATCCATCATCTAGAATTTTCTTCTTGTTTACCGTAATTATTTCTTCTACTTCATATTCAACAAAATCGGATATTTGTGTGATAATACCTGATATATTTCATTTTCCTTCAGTTAAATTTATCTCGGCGACTCATATGTTATTGGATTGGTCTAAACGTAACAAATTCCCAAAATTACGCAAACTTAAGTAAAGTTTCATTAACAAAAATCAAAATTTGCGGATCTATGGTTCAATGGAATGACTGTGATTGAATTATTATTGAATGAGGGTTTCAGTTCGAGTACCTATAATAAAATTTTAGCGAAATCGAAGCACGAATAAAAGTATGCGAAAAGGTTTTTTAAAGTACCGTTCTTTTGAAGTACGTATTATGTATTATGGTATGTAAGTATTCTCACATACGAAAAATTCCGCTGAAATACTCCGCTCTTAAAACTGACGATACTTTTCAGAAATAGTACAATGATGGAGAACTTCTATATCGAAAAATGGAATGCTTCTAAATATTGTGAGTCTTTCGTATGATTCTGCCATCTACGGCTATAATTAGAATCTGTTTCCTATCAATCTCATCGTACATCCAGTATCTTCCCCACCCATCATTCCCGGGCTTACTAGGTTCCCATTCTGATTACTACGACCCCTAGGGAAATAGTTCCATCTATAGACACTCCCATCTGTGGGGCGTTAATCGCCGGCAGACGTATGGGGAATTTACTTTCCAGAAATGGACTTGTCTAGCACGCTGTGAGGCGACATTCGATCAGCTATTCTGATGTCACCCGTTTCTCCTCTGTGAATGGCCTCCACAGGTTACACACTTTCGAAAACGTGATAGTTTTGTGAACACGTCACTTCTCGGTTCATTAGCGACTTCGTAAGAATATATCTGTCCTAAAGGAAAAAAATCGATTCGATTTCGAATCGACGGTCGAGATTCGATTGGAATCTATTTCGATTCGAAATTTTCGAATAGGCAAAACGGTATTAATTACCTCAGTACCTCTGTTTAATTCGTTCCCGTTCGTAGTTCTTAACTCGAAAAGTTCGTATCTCGAATCCCGGTTTTCCGTTGTATTTTTCGGTTCGTATCTGGAGCTTCAAATTGAATGAGATTAAAGTGCGTTTGTCGAAAAGTTTGTTAACGAATTTAATATTAATATTGTTACACACGACATTGATTTGTTTCGTCATTATTAAACATACGTGTATTAAACGCACTTTGTTATAATATTTTTGATTTTGTACAAGCAAACAATAAAGACCTGTGTACAGTTAGAAAGCATGATGCTCTCATTTGATTTGAATGAAAATCAGTTATTCGCAAGCCGCTTATATTCATACGTAAATTTTAATTTGCATTTTATTGTAAAAAAAACTACTTTGCAAATTTCAGAGGGAAGACAGCATTAAAGTCAGTTTTCTCCCTCTTTCTCTAGAAAGGATAATTTGAAACAAGCTTTCCCATGCTCATTTAAAAATCTTTTAAGTGCTTGAATGTTTTCCTCAGAAAGTGGATTAAATTGGTCGAAATGGTACCGTAGTCAACCTCTGGTGTTAGGTTTCCTCTAGTTGAGGCTCTGAGAAAGCAGGAAGCGAGCTGAGAAAGGGAGCTAGAAGAACTCCGTCTCCAAAGTGAGGAATTCTCAGAATCATCCTTTCTGATTGAACGTCGTATATTACCGAGAGTAATGAATTAAGTGCGTTGTTCCTAATGATGTTTCTTCCTCACCGGCGATCGTAAAGATTCGTTGACTTTTCAAGAGAGCGAGCAGCAATCCTCAGTTAATAGTTGTGGAAATAAATGCGGAGGATTCGGGAAAAGGTACGGTTTTCCTATGTTAGGATATACGAAACAATCTTTTGATAACCCCGTTCCATTGCAACTTCAGAAGCGTGGCCTCCCTTAGGCAACAATTACTACTTCTACTTGACTCGATCATTATTATTATTATGCCAATTATTGTCTATATTTGTTGCATAGTCGCTGTAACAATTGTTGTCCATTCATGCCCCTTTGTTCATTGTTATGAAACGCTTCATTGGTAGCATCAAACCATTTTTAGCCTTCTTTTATTTATGTCTCGGTAACATTGTCGACAGATGTCTCCAGTACGTAATTAATCGTAACTTAATTTAGTAGAATACTATTGTTACGTTCAACGTAAGTATTTCAATATTCTTCCGTAAATAAAGATGCCATGTAACTATTCGATAATCGAGTGTTGAGGCCACGCTGATTGCTGCGCCCTGAGTAACCTCGTTATCAGAAGCCGGCCCTAGCCTGTTTGGCATTTAAAAATCTTTAAATACAATTATGGAAACGTAACGACAATGGAGGTATGGATATTTTTATTTCATATGGTCGGGCAGATTTGCTCTTGGAAGCCAGCTGAGAGCCTTACCGTTAAGGGGCCCCAAAAATTCTTTCTCTTATGTTAAATAATACTGATGGAGTATCCCCAGAAGAATCTTCTTCCCCGTATATTTCTTGTCTAGTCGGCAAAACATGTCTTTAGACTCGCTTTATCAATGAATCACACCTGTAAGCTGTTCGTGCGTCGTCATTGAGAAATTTTCCGTATCCATCCTTTCCCTACCAACTAGTTTTCTAAAACGTATGGCTAATATCAAAGAATTGCGTATACAAGCTACAATACTATGTGTTTTTATTGTTATCTAAATTAACAAGTGTATCCATTGTATATTAATGTAATTGGATAACATAATTTAGTTTGCCATTAATTTCTCATATTTAAGCGTACCCTTAGCCAAAATAAGACATTTTATCTAATACACAGCCAATAGAATTTAATAATGGTAAATAATAAATAAAAATAACAAGGGTTAGATGTAAGAAGAGACTAATTATACTTGCTAATTCTATATCGCCCCTGAAAAAATACTTATATTTATTATCATTAATAGAATTTGTCTGTACACAGCCCGCTGGTCGGTTTAATCCTCATCCCCTGCACGATTAGCTACCAATAGCTTTGGAGAGGGAATGAGACTTACTAGGCAAGTGAGGAATGAGGTAGTTTGCCCTTGCTTTTTCTACTGAGTCAGATGATCTGAGTGTACGTCTTCGAGTAGGGCAATATCCACATGATCAACACATTTCGCATCAGTCAATATGGAGTAAACAGGATGACTGCCTGAAATCACTTACTGAAATCCAGCATCTCTCAAATTTCAGTGGCTTTCATATCATCATAGCCAGGAACAAAACTGAGAGGCTATTAAACGAAAGATACATTTTTTCTCATCTTTTACCATGCGAAAGAAAAATGTTCGTTTCAATATGGTCGCAATAAAAAATAATCGCAAATGATGTAATAAATTTACGTTTTCGTCTTTATTAATTAGAATACATATTTTGCTGCCATGAGCACTCATCTCCAGAGATAACGTTTGAGATACTCTTACCCAGGGGTGGATTTAAGTTATCAGAGGCCCTAGACGCAAAGATCTGATCGAGGCCCCGCTAGATATTGAATAAAATTCGATTTTTCATAAAATACACAAATATACATTCCATAGATACCTCACTCACTTCACCATGGCAACAATAAATAAACAAGTTTTGAATTACCATAGTAATTCAAAACTTGTTTATTTATTTACAATTCATAGTTTCTCTACAAATTACAATAAATAATGGATAGATGTTTCTACATTGTACTGTAATATAAGCAATGCAGTACATCCTATAAACATAATATGTATGTAGAATTACTCAACAAATAAACTCTTTCTCGAAGCGAAAAACCAGAACTTTTTACTATCGAGAATTTATCAGCCCATTCTTATTGAGCGGCCTCCATTGGATGAAGCCATCAGGTAGCGCTTGGCGCTTATTATAAAGCCGGCCCTGCTCATACCTCACATCATCATATACAAGAGGAGTTCCTCCACCTTATCCGATGGGTGCCTTCTCCATGTGGGGCTGGCGTCAATCACGCGATCCCTGTCGAATGGGCCTCCCTTCCCCCAATTTTTGGATGGCAGCCATTTGGCCAGGGACGCTAGTGCCTTTTTAAAAATGCTTAAATTTTCCATCCTAGTCCTCTTTTAATCGGTTTATTTTCGCTCCTCATTCTGAGGAATCCGTGTCTTTTGTGGAGTAGCTTGGGTTGTGCTCGGAGCGCCAGAGATGTTTTGAGTTGCGGGGAGATGCGCTGTCTGTGTATGGGAATAACTCCGCACAAGCTTAGTCGTCCTGTTCAACAGTTGCTGCTGTGTTAATTGGTGGTTCTTTCCCTTGACGGTATCTATGAGACGATGGAAATGACCTGGCGGAAGTTGCTGACATTATCTTTTCTGCATTTGTTGGTCATGGAAGGTCCTTAGAATTTTAATTGCAATAATTGAAACAGGTGAAAGTCGTAAATTTATTCTATTACTAATATTCTATTCCTATTGGGCCCAGTGTTATTTACTTTACGGCCAAGTATTATAATGGTTTGTTTGTTAAAGAGGAGGTTACAGTTAATATCCATGCTAATCCATCATATGAATAGCAGAATAGCTATAATCTTCGTTTTAATTCTAACAAATCATTGAAATACCGGGCTCTAAAGTAAACATTAGTCAAAGGCCGTTTTTAGTAGATATTATAACAACGGGCCTAGTCTTTATGATGTGAAATAAAATCGCCATTTATAAGTATGCTTTTGTGAGAATTTAAAGGTGATATTCTTAATTAAAAACTTCTACATACATAAGTATTCTACCTTTTAGTAGATTCATATGCCTTAATATTCACTACTCAACGCCATTTCTTTCGCTTCCTGGTAACCTACCCTTTATGTAATCTAAAAACTTTGGTCTTTGTCTTCCCCTACGACATACCATACGTGTACGATAAAAAAGCTACATTTATAAAGTATTCGCTTTTCATCGGCATCTTCAATGTTTTGCTGATGATGCTGAATGTTATGCCGATGGAAGCATTACATGAAATTTCTTTCCGTATGCTCCGGTTTACGAGGAATACTTGAGTCTGGTGATAAAAATTCTCCAAGAAGCGTATAACTAGAAAAATCAAAAGTACAATAGTCGTTCAAGTTTTTCAAATATTAGTTTTGACATGTTAAGTATGAAATTTTTCATGATTTAACTACTAATTTTGATATGTTTATGAAAATGAGTGGTATAAAATATTGAAATATTGAATGAAACCTGTGGGAAGAACGGGAAATATCACCCTAACGTCTCTGGAACATCCTTCTCCCATTTCTGTTGAGCCAATATTGAAAAACTACTTCGTCGCTATGATATGTATTTAATTACCATTGCATTACATAGTTTTTCTCATTTCCTCTCCTTTTAAAAGGCCGATTTTGGTGGGAGATTTAAATCGGTGACCCGCAATGTACATTTGCCGAAGACGTAATCGGTACTCTGCGACTCCCTGCTACTTTGGCCGATCCGACAATTAGCGTAAAACAAGAGAAATAAATGAAAGCATGACTCGTTTTAGGGACTTTTTCCGCGAACGATATGCGATAACAATTGGTTTTTACACCCCCTGCCACACGCCGAAAGGCGGCTTGCAGGGTATTTATGTAGATGTAGAAACTGTTCGAGGCTTCCCCCCATCTACGGTCCGCCCTGAGGCGTCTGAATCCGGCACCGTTCCTTTTTGCACCTCCTTTTTTTATCCGGCAACTTTCAATTCTGAATGCGCACCTGATCGTTGTACGCACCTGTCAGCGATACCAGGCATCCGCTGTACTTCGTAAACTCGGAGAGAATATTAAGAGAATACTCTGGATGTGCCTTCGTCCCGTCCAATCGCGACAAGGGGCTTCTTTTCCTTTCCTCCCGATTCCTGTCCATTTCCACTTCACTCGCTCAATTATGTCATAAAACCTCGTCTGGGCTCTTGACCCATCCGTCCCTTCCCGACATGCAACGCTACCCGTTCCCACCAATGCTGCCAACCCATACACGCAGGATAACGCAATATGGAATTCGCAAAACTACGACACTCCCTGGTGTGGCGATTACGCGGAATTATCTTGCAGATACACGAAAAAAGAATATCCTTATAGGCCAGGGATGGTAAACCTTTTGCGGCAAGAGTGCCGTGTTTGATAAATATAAAGGATTAACCTACAACTGTGGTGCCGAACCATACTGTGGGATGCTGATGTTATCTGTTTTATCTCCAAGGATGACATCAACATAAAGTGGGCCTATGTAAACAATATCACTTGTTATAAACAGAATCCACATTTATTATACTCTGTGGCGAGGTACCGTCCTCGGTGGCGTAGTGGCTAGCGTAGTAGCCTAGCAACGCCGAAGTCCCGGGTTCGAAACCTGTTCAGGTCATGGTTGTTTGTGTTCGTCTTAACAAGGTTAATTGTAAGAGTGGTCTCTAAACGACGAAAAGACAAATTCGTCTAAACAAAGACATGATTATTATTATTATTAGAGATGGATTGAAACAATTTAACGTCGATATAGGAAATGGGTGGGACAAATATTGAGAGGGATTGCTGAAGAATGTAATTGAGGGTAGAATGCAAGGGGAAACGCAAAGGGGGAGACAAAGACAAAAGTTGTTTGATAAAGGGTGCGGTATGTTACCAAGAAGCCAAAAAAAATGGCGTTGATTAGGGAATATTAAGGCACATGAACCTACCGAAAAGTTATGTATACTCCATAGGTACATTTTCAAGCAAAGAACACTTACCAAGGATAGTGCTGTCAGAGCCCCGCATGCCAAAAAGAAATTCTCCTACATGCCACTTAGGGCACGCATACCATAGGCTTGCCGCTTCTGTAACTCGCTTTAACTGAGCTTAACGTAATAGTAACATTTTCACAAGGTTCCACAAAATCAGTGAATATACACGCGCGAAAAAATACAAACGACAACGGGTCAGGGCGCGCTGATCATTGAGTGCGTGTGAGTGAAGCATGAATGATGAAGCTTCAGAAGAAGCTTCTTAAGCATTTGAAAGCTGCCAGCCGTTTATTACCTTAGAAAGAGTGTTCTTAACATTCATTCGATCGAGAAATGCTAGCTTAACGTGCACTTATTTAGCTGTTAACCCTTTATTCGGCCAGGTTAGATCCAAGTTAATCTCCCGTCCACCAAACCCCCTATGTCGTTTCATTTAAGTATTTTGCAGAAATAACGAGAAAAGAAATCCTTTGGTAATGGAAAGGTATTCTCAACTAGTGTATGACGAAGAAAATAGCCTCGTTGCAGGTAAACACCCAAAGAGAAGGGGAAGACGCTGTATAGCGTGGTAGAAAGTGATGTACACCTGTATGACATCGTGTGATACGTAAATTTAATATATTTTTGATGTTAGAGAATGGCGCAAAGTAATTTAAATGAACGGAGAAACCCAATTCAAAAAAGCATTCTTAAACATGTTAACATTAGGTTGTAAAGGTGAACCTGATAGTTTTCAATAAAATGTAGTGGTACTTAACTGGAAATTCTTTAATATTCTTCACAAGTTCATGTAAGAAACCTTCCAGAATCATGTTTATTAAGAAGCATCGGTTGAATCTTAAGGTGGATTAAGCCAGTCTTAAATTAACTTAAGCCAGTCTGTCAACGAATTTTTCTTTGACATGTTACCTTATGCGTCCTTTTACCAGTGACGGATTCAGTACTTATAATAGAATGTTTTTGTGTAAATTGTAAGAAAAGGAGTGTTTTTTTTTTCTTCATTTTCCTATGGTGTGGACCTCGATGATGGGACTGAAAGGGGATGGGAATGATTGTACCTCGATGAGGTCTTAGCGCCGAGAATCTCCGATGTTAAGAATCCCCTCTGACTTTAATTGCGATCAAATCTATCGCCGGATCTCCGGTAAGATAGCCGTGATGATTGAATAGGATAGTGTTATCTGTAAATAGCGCCCTATTGTCAAGACGAAAACAGTAATTATTGGATGACTGGTATTTATTGATTGGTATCCGATTGATACATCTGTTTGAGTGTTTTTTCACTTCGATGAATTGGGGAATTGTTGACAAAATATTAAAACTTGCCGATATGCGCATAATATACAAGAAAAATTGTTTTCTATCCATGAAATTGGAAGTGATGGGGTTCCATCAACTTGTTTCGTTAATATAAAACCTGTAGGACAGTGATTGCATTATTTTTGTATGTTTTAACTATAAGATGCTTTATAGAGTGGTAGGAAGTAATATATTCCTGTGTGATATTGTGCGATACTTAAATTTGGTGTATTTTATGTATAGTTTGGTCTGTTCCTAACGTATAGTATGTATATTTGTATTTTGGGTAATAATATTGCCATATAGCTTCGACGTATTCTCGACTTCGTATTAAACAAATGAAAATATTTTAAACAGCCCATCTTCCCATTCCAGATGCAAAACGTGAATAGTTCGTTGGTGAATCACGTGAGAAAGGTTTCGTACTGTACATTGGCCTCAGAGAATTGTTAGAAGAGTCGCAGGTTTAGGACCTGTGTTTCATAGAATGGTTCCGATAAGATTAAAAGAATCCGTAAGAATCGATACTAATACCTAGATCACATTTGACCATGCTGCAGGCCTGCACATAGGGTTAATCCTGCGGCCTGCATTTTTTTATATCATACTTTCAGTCAGTAATTATCAGAAAAGGGTAGTATCGATCAAATAAGGTTACAAGAAAATGGGAGGAAGGAAACTTTACACATTAAAGTGTGCACCTAGGAAATATTCCCAAGGAGAAACGGACATGAAAAAAGTCAGACCAGGCGGCATATCTAATTGTTCTTGCACGACTCGGTTGGCTGTAGCAGTCATCCGGAAAGTGGAAGGTCCAGGTTCGTGCTCCGGTCCCGTCAGCCTTTTTTTCATCTCGGTTTTTCCTTGGGTAAAAACTATGTCCTTGCATATCAGATAAGTCTGTGCATTTCGTAAACAAACAACATTCTTCCATTACCAGTAGGTCTTTGGAAGAGTTTTAAGGGTATCGACCTCTCATCTGATTACAGGCTTGCCACTGAAAGAAAAATCTAAGGCATCGAATTCAATATTATTTTCGTCTTTGCATTTAGAATAATGTAATTAAATTTAAGCGGAAACCATTAATTCCGAATTTAATGAGAAAACTTATTCTTCCATTACCATTAACCACCCAAAGCCTTAAAGAGCTAATGAGCCTCACTCCCTACTAACTACCTCATTCCTCATATTACTACGCAAGATGTGGAGTGAGGTAGTTTGTATGCAGCAAAGCAATAATGAGTTTGATTAGGCGAATTTTGGTCTTACGAGACCTTTCTTACGGTAGAATAAGTTTTGTCATTAAATAATAATAAACAATGACAAGTTTTGTCATTAAATAATAATAAATAATGACAAGTTTTGTCATTAAATACTGAATGATGAAATATGAAATTCCGCCAAGTGTCGTTTGATACCATTCATTTTATTGGATACCTTTAATTTTTCCTTCGGTCTTTACCTAGGATCATTTTCCGTCGTACTTTTGAGGCCCTTCCCCTCCTTGTGAGTTGTGCATACTGGTTAAGTACGCAGTGCAATGTAAGGACGTTCACCGTGTAGTATAGGATTAACTCATGCTTACTTGCAGGCCTTTCGCTCCCCATAAGCCCAATCACTCCGCACCCCGCTTTCGGTAGACATTCGTGAAATGGAAGTTCCATTTCTTTCGGTGCCGAGCAACAAACTGCGAAAACGATCGATTCTTTCAGTCAGTCGCAACTCTCACTGTTGGGGGCGCGACGGAGAGAGAAA
>KZ308499.1:919007-931463 GCA_000376725.2 Ladona fulva
AGGAGTGAGGTAGTTTGCCCTCTCTTTCGTCACACACAAGCCAGAATGCTACAAGCAGAACAAGCCCACGTTAGTGGCTCTACGAGTAACACTTTTCGTAATTTTGCATAATGAGAAATGAAGTTTGCTACGCAAGATGAGGAGTGAGGTAGTTTGCCTTTGTTTATCTCACTGAGCCAGAATACAAGCAGAGCAAGCTCACGTTAGTGAAGCACATTGACTCTACGAGTAACACTTTTTGTAATATAACATAAGGAGAAACCTTAATTAATGCTATTATTCAGCAAAACTCATACCTCATAGCTTATATATTATCACAGCCATGAACAAGATTGAGACGAACTGAAATTAAAAATACGTTTTTCTCTATCCCGTACGAAAAGGCAAGTGATAAATGTTCCTACAATATTATGCTTGGAATTTGAAAGAATCAACTGTTAAGAGAAGATAGTATTTCTCTGATTAATTTTATGGCTAAAAGTTGAAAAATACAAAAGTTTTATGAATATTGATCTCATGGCTGTAATGGCTACATTTATGTATTTGCTATATACCAATATTTCTCTCATCAATACGTGGTCGCAGAAACGGATGTGAAAATATTAATAAAACGGATACTTGGAAAGAATTTGGTCAATCAGACCCCGCGCGCCAAAGGAATCGACTTCTAACGCGACTATCTGTGTGTTAAGTATAAGTGGAAAAGTGTCCCGTATTTTAGCAAAACGTCACCCCCAAGTTAGCCAAATTCAAGCAAGTCAACCGCTTTTAAAGGGCGCATATCTATCGGCATCCGTGGCGTACCTTGATGCGATGGAATGGCTCTGGTTTTAAACATAAAGCGTCTCAGGTAATGAATTTATTATTTATCAGAATCTTTTTAACGTTTAAGAACTGTTTCCACTTCATTTGTTTGAAATTCTTCCGTTGTTTGTACAGAACAGTTCAGTTGCTTGAAATTAATTTTTGAGGATGAAGTAATGGGAAAGAAATTACTTGATGATTTTATATTTGATTTAAGATTTGTTTTGGACTTAGGTACTCGGTATGTTCTTTATACTTTAAGTGCGGATTGCGTAATTGCTACACATTTTGATAGATTGTCATCAAAATGTATCACTTAACTTGGCGTGGCCATAAACGACAGTAATGAAAAATCTCATCTCAAAATTCGAATTTTTTTATAAGTGCCTTATATCTGAGAACTGTGATGGAGATCTACTATAGCTACGACTTATGTAAATGCGAATCGCCAAAAGCACACACCCCAACCAAAACAGTACAAAATATATACTGACGACAAACTTAAAACTCCGTAAAATACATTGGAGATGGAACTCCGTCAAAGAATAAAACCTCATACGTATTTCAGCAGCCAAGCTGCCATCATCGAAGGGGAACAAAGGTTTTCACCTGAGGGTTTTAAGTCTGTACACATTTTGTACTGTTTTGGTTAGGTGGTGTGTGCTTCAGGCACTTCGCATGCCGTAAATCTGGTTGATTTTTTTTTTCAGTAAACCAAAATACTTCTAAATGTAGATCTTCTAGTCCCTAAATACTAATTTGCCGGAANTTACGCTCCGAGCCTGCCCTTTGTTTCTGCCACTATATGGCAGGATATTAGTAGAAGGTAGGATGTTCCTGGTGATTCTTTAATAGATTAGATTGAAAGCCATGAGTGAGTTGGGTTTGGATAATCAATTGGAAAGGTGGTCCTTTAATTCTGTCTAAATTAGGAGGTTTAAGATGCGAGATGATGAAGATTTTAAACCTCCCGATCAATCTCACCAGATTTTTTTCAGTAGATATCTATCTAGAAATAAATCCCAGACTAAATAGGTGTATTACTTATCGAAACCCTCTGTAATCGCTGAATACATTATTTCTCCTCTCGATCGAAACTTTATTTGTGCTGCGTGCTTTATAGCTAGTCAACTTGTTTACGTCTGTAGTTTTAGCGGCATATATAGTTACGGTTTAAATACGCATGTGCCTGGCTTATACATCCACATATGAACAGCGAAGCTAAAATACGAAATAATTATTCTCGTTACGATTTTTTTAACCCTTAACCTGTGACGTGCTGTCTGAGGGACAGCAGCGATTTTTAAATTGTGAATAATAAAAGTATTTGATTGTCAACAAATCTATCAGTAATGTTACCTTCTTAGATACTTTTATGTAGAATATAGCATTCTTCACACTTCGTTTTTCTCTTTTGTTGTTGTCTTGACCGGTCAGTTCTCACTTTACATTTGTTGTTTTGAAGAAAAATGCAATAAATAAAATGCTTTTCTTTTTATTATTCAATACATAAAATGCATTACCCTGGGAAAAGCCGCTGATTTTATATATGCAAAGCTATTTAAAATAATTATTTCTTTAAAATTTTTTATTATTTTCAAACAGTGGTTTACAATTGAACTTCAGTTGTTATAAACATGAAACTAAATTGAAATCCAAATTAGTGGATAACTGATGAGATGTTTGAAACACTAAAATGTCGTTAAAAGTATTATTCAGTCAGTTTATAAATATTAAAAAATGTTGGTCTCCCAAACTGCGCCTCACTGATTAAGGGTTAATATAAAGGATGCTCAGCGACCCGCGTAATTGTTAGAACTTCTTGTGTGAACCCCGCCTAATGGGGAGTGTCGACTTTGCATTGGTCTTTTCTGTTTTTGCAGCACATGATCGAGAATTATTTAATCATTGCTTCCCAATCATTTGGTGTACACTCATTTGTTANATAAATAATGACAAGTTTTGTCATTAAATACTGAATGATGAAATATGAAATTCCGCCAAGTGTCGTTTGATACCATTCATTTTATTGGATACCTTTAATTTTTCCTTCGGTCTTTACCTAGGATCATTTTCCGTCGTACTTTTGAGGCCCTTCCCCTCCTTGTGAGTTGTGCATACTGGTTAAGTACGCAGTGCAATGTAAGGACGTTCACCGTGTAGTATAGGATTAACTCATGCTTACTTGCAGGCCTTTCGCTCCCCATAAGCCCAATCACTCCGCACCCCGCTTTCGGTAGACATTCGTGAAATGGAAGTTCCATTTCTTTCGGTGCCGAGCAACAAACTGCGAAAACGATCGATTCTTTCAGTCAGTCGCAACTCTCACTGTTGGGGGCGCGACGGAGAGAGAGAGAAAAAAAAGAGAGGAGCGGTCGTGACTTGAAACAAGTCACGCGACCAGACGAAGACGCTTGAAGTTCAGACTTCATGAACTGTTGACACGGAGTGTACAGGATTGAGGTGCCTTCCAAGTTACACTTCCCTTTCGATTGCCCCGTTAACTGGAGTCTTAAGCGCGGAAGGTATACCACAATAGTGACATATTCGGAAGCTGTCTTGAGAGGTCGTCGTTTCTTAGGATTAATATTCTTGATGTTGACTGGTGACTGTACGATAAATTCGTCTCTCAGGATGCTTGTATCATCTCCACGGTTAACCACCCAAAGCCTTAAGGAGGGAATGAGGCTCTCTCCCTACTAACTACCTCACTCCTCATATTACTGCGCAAGAAGGTAGTTTGCAGAAAATGAATAAGATAATAATGAGTCTTGATTAGGCGAATTTTGGTCTTACGAGACCACTCTTACTGTAGAATAAAATGAGGAGTGAGGAAGTTTGTAGGGAGTGAATAAGATAAGGAGTGAGGTAGTTAGCCCTTGCTTTCATCTCTGAGCCAGAGGGCTACCACAGGGAAACGTCCACATGAGTGATACTCAATAACACTTTCGAAGTGACCAAAACGAATGCCTTATTCACCATCACTCATACCGCAGTTGCTTTCTCTGCCATCGCAATTCTGAGAAGAATGCCAATAAAAGATGCATTTTTCTCTATAGTGTACATACCAAGGGAAATATGAAAAATATTTCATTCATTGAAATGTGGTTTCTAGAGCAAGGAATGGTATTACTGACTTTAGGAATGAGCAGTTTTTTCGCGAATGAAATTTAGAAGTTTGTCTACAAAAGATTTTTTCGCAGTTGCAATTTGAAGAAATTGGATTATTTTGTGTGTTATTTTCTGTGCGAGAAATGCTAATCTTTCTGTGAATTTGAATGCAAATTACCACAAAATAATTTTGGCCGATCCGAAAATGAGCGTAAAATAAGGGAAATAGATGCTAGGGCTAGTAGTTTTAAGGACTCATTCTTTCCGCGAACGATACGCGTAAACGATATGTTAAAAAAATAGTCTGAACCCTTGGTGTTTTCACCCCCTGCCACACGCCGAAAGGCGGCTTGTAGAGTATTGATGTAGATGTAGAAGTAATGCGCGATAATCGATAATGTTTACCGTGATAAAAGTGTAGAAGTTGCGTTATTTTATGTGTTTTTCGATCATCCTCTCCTTTAATAATATTTTTCTACGACAAAATAATTCCGCGAAGCGCAAAATGGGTTGAAAAATATAGGAGAGCCATCAGTTACGTGCTACGTTGGAATATAAATCAAACAAAAAATGTAATCTCCTAATTTGTAAAGACAACGTGAGAAATAAAAGGGAAGAAATGATTCCATAAGACCCTTTGAATTCTTAAATAACGTAAATAAATAAGCTCAAAATAAATCTCGAGAATATCATTGCTGGTAACCTTTAACATGGCTTTTGGATATATCGTCACAGTTTGCAAGCCATCCTTCGAATTCTTAAATCCAAGTCGTCTTTCGAATTGGTTGTCCCTCCAGACAGTCTATTTTTATTTCCTGTGGGTCTCCGAAGAAAAGTGTTAAATATCCAAAAAGTTACATAACTGTCGATCATTCCCTAAAGTTGTACTAAAAATTGCTAATATAAACCATCGACTAACTCTAATCTTTTCTCAAGTTTTGAATCAGTGATGGAGGAGCAGTAAGTTGATTTAAAAGATTCACGGTAAATATCTAACGCGACCGGTTTCAGCTTATCAAGTCGTCATCAGGCGCAAGTATCTCAAAAATGTTAGCATCTTTGCAGACGCAAAACATCCGGCCACAAATAATTATAAACTAAATTCTAATTCATTCCAGCTTAAAAAATAAATTAAAAACTCGTTTATTTGTCAATGGACAGATAAAAGCTTTAATCATAGGATCATGACACTTTAGATTACATTTTTTATCAGCATTCAGTTCAATTCTACCGAACATTACATTTAATTAAAAAGTTGACTCACACCTCCTATAGCTAATGCCTGACTAATTGAGAAAAGCGAAGTCCTCACTCCTCATATTGCCTAGCAAGCCTCACTAACTTTCATATACGTCTTTTAGCAGTTGGTGGAGGGGTCGAAATCCTACCCGGCCTTCGAGTTTATTGTTGAAAAAACGAATTCGATTCCGTCCCGCTGCATTTCTTTGTGATAAATCGTTATCCATAGCGCAATAAAGCCAGCAAGTTGCTCTCTACGTGGGTGGCAATGCAATGCACCACGCTTAACCTAGCGGGGCGCCAAGCCGTCTGCCTCCGTTATGCTGTTGAATTTTCCTATAGGACTTGCACCGCCCTTCAAAGTATTACGTGGGTTGTGATATCTGCCACTCCAATGGCACTTTTATCGGTCTTTCGGTAAAATCAAGCATGTAATTCTTGTTTATAGCTATCTCTTTAGGTTATCACCGAGAGTTTTACCTACTTTTTACTGTTTTACATTCAGCACGGGGATGATACAAGGAAGAATCAGTTTATAAGCGTGGTCGAACTCAAACGTCCCAGTGCTCATTGCATTTTCATTATTCTTTCTTTATTTGACGGTAAACTACCTCTTCAAGCATGATGAAACTTAATCAATTTATTTTTAAAACGAATCTCTTTGGCCTTTCTATGCCAAAGAGTGCCCTTTGTAAGTCTATTATAATTTTATATATCTACTCGGAGAGAAATTATAAAGTGAAATACGAAATTTTCATTGACAAAAATCATTTGAACGCAAATATACATGAAGTAGTGCGCTATAGGTAGGTGGTTAGATCGATACCGGATGAATTTCGAATAAATTTTCTCGCAATTAAATGTATGAAGGATTATTTTGTCAATTATTGCTGAGATCAACACCAACAAAACTCTTGTATTTTTCGACTTTTAACCGTAAAATTAGTCAGAGAAAATACTATTATCTTCTAACAGTTGATTCTCCTATTCAATTCCAAGCGTATTCTTGCAGGAATATTTGTCTTTTGGTACGGGATGGAGAAAATTGTATCTTTTATGCACTTTTGTCTCAGTCTTGTTCATGGCTGCGATGATATGAAAGCTACTGAAGTATGAGTTATGCTGAATAATACCATTAATTAAGAATTCTCCTTATGCAATGAAACGAAAATTTTTACTCGTATAGTCATTGTGCTTCACCAACGTGGGCTTGTTCTGCTTATAGCATTCTGGCTCGGAGAGGAAAGCAAGGGCAAACTACCTCACTCCTCATCCCTTGTAAGCCACATTTCCCCCTCTTAGCTCCTAGTTGCTGATGATAGAGGGGATGAGGTCGCAACCGGCCTTCGGGCTGAATACTTTGCAGACAATCTTGTAAGATAACAAATAGAGCTCAGCATCGCTAATCGGTTTGGTAAACAAAAGTCAAGCATGATGAAACTAAATGAAAATTAAATTGTAAATCTGTTATAACTGAATTCTCAACCTATTCATACCCTATTGTTTATAAACCCTAATCAGGATCGGATTTTAAGCTAAGAATATTATCAGAATTCCGAAGAATTATGTACTCGGTTTCGAACAAAATGCACATACATTGGTGTTGTTTTGAGGAAATACTCCATGTTTTTAAGGAAGAGAGACTTTTTAGTTTTTCCACAGGATTTCCTGTGGAAAAAGTACAGCCTCTTTTCCTTCAAACATACTCGATTTCGTTCGACATTACGTGGTTCGTAAGAATTACATAAAACCTCAATTGCGTTAAAAATATCCGTTCTTCTCCCGAAAATATTCCCTTTTCTCTCCTTAATATCCCTTCTTCATTTTGATTAGAATAAAGCAACATACAAATGCCCTTGGATAAATCAGATTGATCAAGAAACACCCCTACAGTGGTGAATGTTTGTCCGTGCGATTTGCATATCATACTCAACCTATGCTGTAATCTCAGAAAAATGCCTCCTTCATATTCAGTCATTAGTCACTACCATAATTCTATATGGACCTATGATTCTTTGTATTCTTATGGGATAATGCACGAGTTCAAATTTAAAATTCGCCTTGGTCGTCATGATTGTCGTATGAGTTGTTTATAATCACGAAATTTCCGTTTGTTCTATCAAAATTCTCGCAATTGAGAATCTATATCAATATTTCACGACTAAAATAAGAATCTGTAAATATTTTCCTTTCTTTGGGCACTTGTCTCGATTTCGTAGGACCATTATTTCTAATTCAATTTTCTAGAAGAAACTAATACTGCAAGACATGAAAACGAATCATACCTGCATTTCTTATGGAAACGTATTTATAGCTCCTGGATTCGAACCCGAACCATCTCAGAGATGAGAAATTTTTGCTGGGGCTTTCTACCTCGTGGAAACACAGTGCGATTTGTCTCGTAATTTTTAATCAGTTTCTGAAATAGAATAGATAGGCAGACGGACGGACATAAACCACGCAAGTTATAAAATTATATGCAGGGACAATTTAAACGCGGAGAAGAAACTTCGTATTATCATTAGCATTCGTCTAACTGCACATTCTCTTCGGAGAGATTGCAGTTCAACCTGTTCTTTTTTTGTTTATGGTTAGATTCTACGGTATATTCACATTTACAATGTATACCGCTAATTTCCCATGGTTTGTGAACAGCATAATAAAATAACGTGTTTTATATATTGCGCCATTGTCTTATGAAATTTGTCATGGAGGATTAAGTAATATGATGCCTGAAGCACTGATACTCGATTACGTAGCGTATTTAACTGTATCGAGTTTGGTTGATTACTCCTTAATGTCAGTAATAATATAAAGGAATGTGATGCAGTAAAAATGTCAAATCAGCTATAGTTTCACGTGATTTATTCATATTTTTATTAAATATTTCTTCTACATAGAGGACTGGTCCTAATGAATTGCTTTAGAATTCATACATGTTCATCAAATACTTAACTAGATCAAAGATGGTGTTTACTCTATATATACGTCAGGACTAAGCGTTACAAGGAAATGGTCGCTAAAACTGAGTTGCTTCTGGTCGCTCTTTCCGCATAGCATCAGAGATTCTAATTTGGGTAGATTAGGTAAGACGTTAACACCCTGCCATACGCCACCGGCGGCTTGCGGGGTACAAATCGAAAGTATTTCACCAAGTATAAGTAGTTATATAGTCAGAGTTACCGTGGTAGTTATCAGTTTAAAATAAGGTATTGAATTAACATACGTAAGCGTTCTACTTTTCGGACTCTAAAATGTATTGGTCGGGATAATTCTAGATACGAAATACGTCCTAGATGGCAGAACTTATCATTAGCCAGTACTCTCCAACCTAGTTGAAATTTCAAATAATATTTAATTGCAATATTTTCTCGCTTAACCAAGAAAAATTTCGCGTTATAAAGCTAAATATCATGAGAAATACGAAGAATATGATATCTCGAGGCACGCCGGTTGGGGAGCTCTGGTTTTTTGCAGGCTTCGAACCCCCGATCTGTTGCACCCCAGGCAAGCACCCAACACCGCCACAGATCAGGGTTTCGCGACCCGGGAAGGGGTCCGTGAACTACAGTTAAAGAAACTTAGCCAACCGTATTGGTCGCATAGATCCTCACGGCGGAAGCAAGCAGATTTCTTCAAGTGGGCGGTAAAGGGAGAATGTAAGCTGGAGTTTTTCTTTCTGGCAGGAGGAGTACCCATCTCCTTCACTCGCCTGCACACTTTTCCTCTTGGGCTAGCTCGATCTAGAACCGTTTCCTTATCAACGCGACCTTCGGTTCCATTTCGCCAGCTTCCGATCCTCCCCACCCCACTCTCCCAGTGGTATCTTGCACCTTTTCTTCCATTCATTTAAACTGTGCTGTGGCGGCGGATCTGTCCCCCCGGCCCCCTCCTCACGCCACTTCCCTCCCCTCCACCTCATTCACGTCTTCTGGATTTCAATGGGGCACCGCGTTGCCAGATCGTCCGTGGCCGTTGCGAAAGAACCTGCGCTCGGTGCCAGGGAATACCCCTTTCCCTAGCCCCCCCTCCCGCTCCCCCCTAGAAAGAGGTATGTGCCCAGCGATAATGCCCTCTCCCGCTCGATAAAAAGCCCCCCCAATCCCCTCCATTCCACATCACGCCGGCTTTATTAACGCAGTGTCCGTGTTGCGCGCGCGTCCTCCCAGAAGCGTGGCTCTCGGGTCGGAGGGATATTCCCTTCTGTTTGTGTGTGTTGTTGACTGTGGGAAGGGGTGGTGAGAAAGTAGGGCGGTGGGGAGGGGTCACCCTCCCATCTCATGCAGGGAGGTTGAATGAAGTTTATGTGGCAACGCCGGTGAGAGTGACACGGGCCGTGGGAGGGGGGAGGCTTCGGAGGTGGTCGAAGAAGGCAACACTGCGCGTGCTATCGATTCCAAAACTCTCCCTCCATCCCTCTTTTCACCCCCGGTTTTCCCTCCTTTCTTTCGGTTTTTTCACCCCCTCTTTTTTGCCATACCCCTTCGTGCCCACTTCCCGCTGCCTCTTCACTTTCTTTTCTCCTACTTACGATTTTCGACCGCTATACCGCCCCCCCCCCTCCTTCCTCCGGTTTTTCTTTTTTCCTTTCGTTTCGTCTCGCGGTTCCCGTTTTGCGGATTGCCTTGCGTCGGGATTCGGAAAAAGTCGGTTAAGTAACCGGTTACCGCGACGCGATTTCGAGGCTATGCATGATGTAGCGGATTTTTCGTGTTCCTTGACAAGGGGTTTCCTTCATATCACTGGATACCGGCGTATCCCATAATACCGCATATGAAACCTTCGGGCTTGATTGGTGCTTTGCATCCACTCAAACGGTTCAACATCGAATAAGTAAGGACAAGTTATACTTAAAAAGTTGCCTCGTGGGCTCCCATATAGCCAAATGGGCAACGCGTTTGACTTCGGTGAAAACGGTGCCGGGTTCGATTCCCGGTGTGGGCCTACGTGCGAAATGTCCCAAGCTGTCGAAGCACTTCAAAAAATTACCATCGGAGTAGAAAGAAGGACGATTTATACTTGAAAATTTCCCACGCGGGGTCCCGGATAGCCAAGTGGGCAACGCGGTCGACTTCGATGAAATAGGTCCCGGGTTCGATTCCCGGTGGGGGCCCACGTGCGAAATGGCGTAAGATGTCGAAGCACTTTTAACAATACTACTACTAGTAGTTCCTACGTTAATACAAGTGGAATGTTTTCATTTCATTTTATTCAGCCTAATAAACTTTTCGAGGAGATAAATTATTTAAGTGTGTATTTGTTTCAGGCAATGATGAAATTACCGCAAGTTCCCCAACTCGGACATTGGTCGTGTGTGGGGAACCTATAGCTTATTTGGGCATTCAATGCGGCCCTTTCTTAACTTACAGTTACTTAAGTGTTCTACCTTTCGGTGGGTCCATGTGCATATTCCCCATTCATAGCCTTTTCTTTCGTTACCTGGTAACTCACCCTTCCCCTTTGTCTCTTTCCCTGCATAACTTACAGTTAGCGGAACTTTGTGCATCATGTACCCTGTAAGCCATCGGTTTGGGGGTTCATGCACCGTACATTCTACATCCCAAGTCAACTACCATTGCGCATAGTTCGCTAGGAAAAAATTAATAAAGTTTGAAAAAGAACTGCCCTAAAATCTACTTTTCTGATTTTTCTCGCTGTATAAGATTTTCTTCGTTGAACAGCTCCTTTCTCGCTTGACTGTGACGTCGTGCGGAAATAAAAAGGAGAATATCACACCCTGGTTTCCTTGGTGATTTAATTCTCCTTCCCTCGTACAGTCCCGGTATTGAGCTATTTGAATATGGCTAATACGTCTCGCAGGTGCGGATTCTCATGCAGCTGAATGGTACGGCCTTCCGAGAGAGTTTCTCTACCCCTGACCTAGACTTTGACGTTATTTTTTATGAGCACGTGACTCTCGGGATTACAGAAACGCAGTACAATATAGAAATAAAACTTTTTATGCCTCCTAAAGAAGTATCTGCTTCTTTTATTCGGCAATGATGGCGTAACATTGGTTCCGAAACATTAAATGCTCCAAATGGATCAATATGACGTTAACTTGACGCTACGGGTTTTTTTGGCATAATAATAATAGTTTATTTCGTTACAATTACATTAATTTGTACAGAAGTAAACTCTGTATTGAATTGGTAACATGCCCAAAAGCAAAAGTTTATAATAAGTGTTTACAATTTAAACAGAGTGTAAGAAAATATCAAATAAACACATTCACTCTCAGTCCTTTTTCCTTTGATTACATTCTGATTATTACAATGAGTTTTGGCGAATTGCGTTACATGAATTGCATTGCATAAATTACATTACATAAATTACATTTGCCTACATAACTTTGTATGAAATACACACCTTCATATCACGCCGTTGCTTACATAGTAGATTATTCAATGCAATTTTGAAATTTACAAAGGGACTTGACACTCTAAAATATTGCAAACATATTTATTGCCATTGTGTAGAACAATCTCTCCTTAAACCTAGCAAGATATACATATCTCTATCCAAGAGATAGTAACTCATCCACCGAGTAATAACATTTATTTAGTAACATCGCTTTTATTTAACGCATGAATAGATCTACACAGTAATTTGTACACTAATGCGCTTGCATCTTCAAAAGTCAAAGAAGGGGTTCGGAAGATTTTGTTTCCGACGATTCTGATCCTGGATACAAACAATGAAGACTCGTACGGCCTTCAAAAAAAAGGTTAACTAATTTCCTGTTGATCTAACTCAAGAAATTATCTCAAGAAGATGCATTACTTGACAGGATACAGAACCAAGATAGCGCTTTCGCGACAGTAAATCGGAGTGTTAGGTGAGATCCGGGTTTTATAGATTTTTCGAAGGGTTTTCAGAAGCATATCTGCGATCAAGTGATATTTCTCGGAAAAGATTTCAGTTTAGGTGCGTAGAGCTATCAACTACAACTTTTATATTTTAAAAGGTAAGGTGGAGCATTGCTTTCGTTAAGAAACGAAATTGTTAACTCTCCATTTTCATTAACAATCCTAGCTTCATTGATTTGCATTTGTAAAGCATATATTTGTACAATTAATACAATTAATAGTAACAATAAATTGATAATAATAATAAACTGTGTAATATAATAATAGTAACAATATTAAATTGTTAGTAATAAAATTGGTAGATACAATGACACAATCAACAATATGAAAATCATAAATTGTATTATTGATGGCTGGTTTGAACTTTATAAACATATCATTATTATTTGAAACAATAAGCGTTTCAGGTAATGAATTTATTATTTATCAGAAT
>KZ308499.1:933368-952111 GCA_000376725.2 Ladona fulva
GCTATTTAAAATAATTATTTCTTTAAAATTTTTTATTATTTTCAAACAGTGGTTTACAATTGAACTTCAGTTGTTATAAACATGAAACTAAATTTAAATCCAAATTAGTGGATAACTGATGAGATGTTTGAAACACTAAAATGTCGTTAAAAGTATTATTCAGTCAGTTTATAAATATTAAAAAATGTTGGTCTCCCAAACTGCGCCTCACTGATTAAGGGTTAATATAAAGGATGCTCAGCGGTCCGCGTAATTGTTAGAACTTCTTGTGTGAACCCCGCCTAATGGGGAGTGTCGACTTTGCATTGGTCTTTTCTGTTTTTGCAGTACATGATTGAGAATTATTTAATCATTGCTTCCCAATCATTTGGTGTACACTCATTTGTTAACTCAAACTTCGCAGCATACTTAACTACACGCGTTAATCAGTGCCTGATTTCAAACTTCGAAAGGAAGAAAATACCAACCAAGGGAAAGTTATTTACAAGTACCGTAACGAATCCTTATCAAAGGAAAAAATTTCGCAATCACAGCTCATATGCGGAACTAGAAAATCTATCACATTCGGATGTTGTGCTAAGAGCTCAGGTCCGACACAGCGGTGATGATGCTGTGCTTAAAGTCATTCGCAAGCCGAATTCCTTTCCCTTTGCGTTAACTGGAAAACAATGACAATAATCTTCATTTGCAAGTTTTCCCGTCGGACTAGTATCATTGTACTCTAAGCAGTGAGCGAGTTCATCAAGAAGCGTTAGTATTCTTTGTGAACGTTTTCTTCCTTGTTATGGTGGATAGGGAGGCGGGTGCTTCCGTATAATTTTGTGTTAGGGCTTCCCTATACCTAGAGTCAACCCTGACTGTCCTGGAACAGAAGAGGGGTTTTATAATTTTTACTGATTATTGAAATTTCCAGTATGCTATGTAAAAGGTTTGAAAATCCTAATTAAAACGGATAAAACTGTCCGTAAAGTATTCAGCCCGAAGGTCGGTTGGGTCCTCATCCCCTCTACCGTCTATAAGAAGAGCTAGAAGAGGGGAAATGAGGCTTACTAGGCAAGATGAGGAGTGAGGTAACGAAACATATCAAGATATATTTGGTGGAACATCTGCATAATTTATTAAAGATTATGTAACAAACTTATACTACATGTATGCCCACAATATAGAAAAACATATGCGACTGATTTCGTGGTAATAAGCTCATCGTCATATTACCTCGCGTATGTGTTTTTCTATACAGTGGATTTAGTCTAATTTTGTTCGTAATCTTTCATAAATGAGGAGTGAGGTAGTTTGCCCTCGCTTTCGTCACACACAAGCCAGAATGCTACAAGCAGAACAAGCCCACGTTAGTGGCTCTACGAGTAACACTTTTCGTAATTTTGCATAATGAGAAATGAGGTTTGCTACGCAAGATGAGGAGTGAGGTAGTTTGCCTTTGTTTATCTCACTGAGCCAGAATACAAGCAGAGCAAGCTCACGTTAGTGAAGCACATTGACTCTACGAGTAACACTTTTTGTAATATAACATAAGGAGAAACCTTAATTAATGCTATTATTCAGCAAAACTCATACCTCATAGCTTATATATTATCACAGCCATGAACAAGATTGAGACGAACTGAAATTAAAAATACGTTTTTCTCTATCCCGTACGAAAAGGCAAGTGATAAATGTTCCTACAATATTATGCTTGGAATTTGAAAGAATCAACTGTTAAGAGAAGATAGTATTTCTCTGATTAATTTTATGGCTAAAAGTTGAAAAATACAAAAGTTTTATGAATATTGATCTCATGGCTGTAATGGCTACATTTATGTATTTGCTATATACCAATATTTCTCTCATCAATACGTGGTCGCAGAAACGGATGTGAAAATATTAATAAAACGGATACTTGGAAAGAATTTGGTCAATCAGACCCCGCGCGCCAAAGGAATCGACTTCTAACGCGACTATCTGTGTGTTAAGTATAAGTGGAAAAGTGTCCCGTATTTTAGCAAAACGTCACCCCCAAGTTAGCCAAATTCAAGCAAGTCAACCGCTTTTAAAGGGCGCATATCTATCGGCATCCGTGGCGTACCTTGATGCGATGGAATGGCTCTGGTGCTGTCAGTAATCCAAGCCTCTACTTCCCCTCCAACGGGTGCCTTTCCCGCATCCTTCCTCCAGACCCCTTCCTGTCCGCCCCTTCACCGCATCCTCAAAGACCTCCACTCTTCTTCTCGCACGCAATCATCCGTACCGTATTAATTTTCGGTTTTTCGATCCTTAACCTTCGCTCGGATGTGGGTTACGCTCCGAGCCTGCCCTTTGTTTCTGCCACTCGCCCACCCTCGTCCTTTCCTTGCAAGGAAAAAAACCTTTGTTTCAAGCAGGGCTTCGAACCGGAAAAACCGTCGTTTTCGCCGGACGGGAAAGCGAATTCTGCTATTATTTTCGAGTTAAATGAAATATCCCTCTCTCTTTCCTTGCAAGGAAAAAACCTTTGTTTCAAGCAAAAGCAGAGCTTCGAACCGGAAAGTGAAACCGGAAAACCCGTCATTTTCGCCGGATCGGAAACCGGATTCCACTATTAATCTGGAAATGAATGAAATATACCTTTTAATTTTCGCTACAAATGTTTAATGTCAACCTGTTTTCGACTCAAATAGATCATCAAGTACGCTGACATATGACGTTTCGTTTGCCAACCCAAACCGTCCAGAATTTCCGGTTTTACGTGATGATTCGTTAGAGCAGCAACGGGTCATCATTAACAATTTTTTTCGCACACTACAAAGTATTTTAGTTTGATTCTTTATTGCTTTTCACAAAGTATGGTTAGATTACATTAGTCACGTTATTTGTTCCTTTCTGATTTTCAGTTCCCAAATATGCCATTTTTCTTACATATAAATGGAGCAAGATTTATTAAAAGCCAGTTACAATTAACTTAAATGATCACTTGCTTATCATTTACATATGTTATACCGTATGTTTTTATCATGATTTCTTTGATGATGCAAGTTTTATTCTGAAGTATATAATTCATCCTAGTTAGATTTAAGGAAGTACTTGTAAGTTAAAACACTTTCAAGTGAATATTACTTCATAGTTAGATGTGTTGATGTAGCGTTCATAAACATGATATATTTTGCAATTACCTTCCACTCCGACCTGCCTGGTTACTTAATGTGCAGTAATATAGATGAATTATTTTTCCTGATGTAATTCTGGTGAATTTTTAACCTGACTACTTTTTATAACTTATCACACAACCTTTCTTTACATATGTAGAAAAATATAGGCTACATAATTACCAAATTTCTTATGCTACAAGGTTCTTAAAACGGTAGTTGATTGTGAGGATTTTTAAGTTTATGGAAACATATGCCCCAAATTGTTGATATTAGGTCTTTCTTAGTTCATTTTTGTACAATATATCTCTGAGAAATTTAAATCAAAATGAATTAAATTAATGAACCATAACTCAAATCAAAAATAGTGTGGAATATCAAGGATTTTGTGCATGTTGATTTTATTTTTTCAAGTTGTGTAAGAATTATCTTTTAAATTAAATTTATTCTGCTACTAATTTAAAGACATCCAACCTTATAATCTTCATCACATTGGATGGTACTTTTTTGGATTTCCTTCTTGAGTAATGTGCTATTGATAGAAGCCAGAAACTTTGAGATATATAGTATTTTTATTCAAGAAGTGAATGTTTTAGATTAAAATTCATTTAATTTTACCTTCTGATTAAGTCATCAGTGATAAATTATTTACTTTGTGTATGCTGGTGAATTTATTAGCCATGAATATGCATGATTTTTGCTATAGATCCTCTGCCTTTGTAATTATTGATTGAAAATATTAAATTGTTCCACCTGGAGAGATAAGTAAATCTTCAAAAAATATTTGTAGGTGTCAGTTGTGGTACAAAAAGTGTTAGTAATTCTGTATTCCGTTCAAGAGTTTGCGTCACATTGTTGAATTTATGCTTTAATTTCAAAACTTTTCCTCATGAATTTTTATCAAGTCAGTGTTACAAGTTCTTGTAAATAGTAGCAATATTAATAATTTCTGTAGCTTGCACAACTCAAAGTGTTCCATATCAATTAAATTTGAGCTTAATAGTAAAGGTAGATGCTCTGCTTTTTAAAGGATTGGTGACTTGGATGATTGATTTGCAACTTAAGTGAAGCCCTGCTGATAAAATTCAGGAACACTTTTTTGGTTCACCTACGCAATTTTTAGAGTACCTGGTGAATGTTATTTGATTTCCACGTAGAAATTCATCTCAGCAATCCTGTTTGCTTAGTACATTCACATCTGCTGTACATTTGCGGAGACATTGAAAGTGATGCTTCTTCATTTTCCTAAATTTTTAAGCTAAAATAGGAATGAATTAGAGCAAGGAAAGAAAATTTCTTGGAATATATTATGGATCCCTTAGGTTAATTTGCATTTATGCCCTTGCATGTGCAAATAATTAATGCTCTTACACATATATATTAGCATTGGTTTTAAATGTTTTTCTGTCAAAAGTTACAAAACCATTATTTTCAAACCCATCTTATAGTGTTAGCTTTAAGAATGAAATGATATTAAGCCATGAAGTGTTCAGAAAAAGTAATTTGTTTGACATATGAAATGTACAATGATGTTGAGGCTGATGTAGCATTAATGTCTACAAACTACCTTAGTAAATATAACTTTATCGTGCAGTATTTATCTATTGAATTATTGCAATAAATTTAGTACTTAAATTCTATATGAAGTATCATAGCATTTAACTTCGAGATCAATCATTTAAATGATGTTTCTTGATAGTATCTTAATGTATCATTCCTGTTTTAAATATCATTTGAATGTTTTGTTTCATTAAATTTCTTTTCTTTTTGCCAAAGTGCTTTTTGAATCGAGGTCCATTGTATAAAATCCTGGCAAAGTGTGAGAAGATCACACAGCTTTCACTCTGCCATTGTAAGAATGCACAAGTCATTTAATGATGACCTTCTCACCAATTAAAGAACTTAATGTAAAATTTCTCCCTTAGCTCATCATACGAAGCTGCATTTAACTTGCCAGTCTATTTGAGTATTGCATACTCATGAAGGTGTCTTTAGTGTAAAAGTGTCTCAATTATGAAAGTGTCTTATTTTTCAAGAAATTGCCACGATTACAGTAAGTTACAAGGAAAAGTTTTGCTGTGATTTTACTTTATGAGTGTTATCGCTGTCGATAGCTTGATGATATGTTACGTGTCGTCTTTTATGTTAATAAGTTTTTATCAATGTCTATTACATGTTTGACAATGAATTTCTACAGCTGTAATGAGCTTGGTGTGAATTGCATATATGTTTCGCTTATGTAATTGTGAGTTACTTTTTATGATGTTTTTTTATTTTTTGTGTTTGAATGAAGCTGATCAGTAATTATGACTGATAACATTAGGCTCTAGTTTCCTCTTTCCGGAGAGGTTCTTACGTAGGATTTTTTTAAAAGGATGAAGGGATGAGCTAATAGAATAGCATTTCTCTATTTTAAAATTCTCAGTACAACCACTTTCCCTGATTGGCCATATGCTTAAAAATATTCACTTACCTGTGTGCTGTATGCTACTGAGAACTTAAAAAGTTTCTTGCTTATATAAGATTAATCTTTTTAATTTAAAAGACTAATGAACCTCTTCTTTCTATGGCTGTGCAGTCATTCTTTGTTTTTGATTGTGTTGTACTCTGGGTTTTCAATGTCATTTCATTGTTGCATCCTTACAAAATGTTACGATACTTTTTTATTTCCCCATGTTTCTATTTACATCAAAGTAATGGACATATCTTATGTTGGATGTGACTTACTGAAGGAGCTATAGCCAGAAATTTTCTGGTGTTACACAGCACCAGGATTTAATTGATTAAGTGCTTGTACTTGAAATATGGACATTCTAAGAGCTTTTCATGGAAGATGATTTGCTAACATAAACTATGAATGCATGCCAAGGATAAGATTTTGAACAATTAATCCTAACAGAAAATTGTTTTTGTTTTCCAGGTCTAGCTGAATCATCTCCACTGCACAAGTACAACTCAGAAGTGGGGGATGATGAAGTTTTTATGGTGAGCAAATAAACTTATTTATTATTTTGAACTTGTTTGTCTCTCATATATTCCTCTAAAATGTGTATGCATTTCACTCTTTAAAACAGTCCAAAGAATTGCTGCTTACATATGACTTACAAAAGCAACTTAAAACATTCAATCTTCTTAACAAAAATTCTACTACCTAATAATTTAAGCTGCAAAAATGAGCAGAATCCTTATCATTTCTATTGGTTCATTCTTCTTATCTGTGGAGGTATTGATTTGAAAATATTTTATTGAAATTATTTACCATCCCCTTGCAAATACCAGTTTTCATTTTATAGTATTTAAAGTTGACATACACCTACTTTATCCAGATTGAAACTACTTGATGAAAAGAAGGAATGATGGGTTCATCAGGAAGACAAATTATTCAAAATTTTGCTTTTGCATTATAGAAATTAGTTGGTAATTGCCTTGATGTTTCAGTTTACTAAACATGTCAGCAATCCCTTTTTCCTTATCTGTTTTGGCATTCTTCAGCTATATAGTATTTCAAAAAAAAATTGTGAGGTTATTTGTAGACAATAATAAATTAAATGAATTAATGAAAATCACCAACACAATAAAACAAAAATTATCCAAACATTCACCAAATTGTACAATTTATAATTATTTATGAACATAGAATCATTTCCCTGTCACTTATTGTGTGTGTGAGGTCAATCAAGAGCTTTCAACTACTTCTTGACTAGATTATCATTCTTATAATAATTAACACATTTACTGCCAGCAAAGTATCCCTAATTATTCGATAGGCCTAGATATTAGTACCCAACACTTAAGCTAGGCCACTGTGAAATTCAAAGATGAATAAAAAATGCCAGAGTCTCTTTCTCTCAAAAGGAAAGGAAGGATACTCATGCCACATTAACTAGACATCATGTCTGCCTATGTCCAGTAAACTGGACATCGGCAGACAACATGTTAAGCTTATTAGCTGGATTCAGTGTGAATCAGTATACAGTGAATCTGTATCAGTATGTCTCTTGTAAATTAATAATATCTTTTCTGTTGATAGTATTATTCTTGAGGGTAACTAGTTTATCTGTTATCATTTTAAATTTTAATATCCACGTGAAGTTTATATTAATGCATATGACTCTTCATTGATAAATGGAAGTTATAGCTGACAGGGTTAACATCTATCAGCATTTTTTTCTGATCATGGCATGACATAGAACAAAGTTTTTCACTTTATTGGTTGACTGAAATTCATATTAGCCAAATTTTCTCCCATGATAATAATGGTAAATTGTTTATAAAAAGCTACCCTTATATCAATTCTCCTTATGAATTTTCATCTATAAGAGCAGGAATGGTATATATTGTATGAGCATCATTATTATCTTATCACATAAGATTCATATATCCGTTCCATCTTCTGCCTTAAAGAAAAGATTTTAAGTAGTGTGAAATACTCAAGTTACTTTTGACATTCCTGTATCATTCATGTTTTCTAGTGTAAATATATTAAGTTTATCCTTTGGCCAAAGATGTAATTGTATTGAGAAGCTAGTTATTTCTTTTAATTCGTTGTTTTTCATTCCTCACCTCTCATTTTCTAATTTGACCCAGAGCTTGATTTTAATTAGTCATCTTCATAAGAGGTACCTTTGTGAACATTTAAAAGATGTTCGTAAAAATAATTTAGAGTTTGCGCTTAGTTTGTTGGTGGTTGATTTGAAGTAAAATGAAGCACCATGTACTTACCTCTATTGTAGGATTTTTTCTGTTAATGTTCACTAACCTACTGCTTTCATGAGTTTTTAGTTGATAACCATATTGATTGCTGAAAATTTTGTCAGAATTGAGGCACACTTTGAAGTTTTACTCCTAGCCAGGTGTCAGTTGTTAGCTTTAAATATAAATAATGGTTTCAATAGTTTCAAAATGCAGAATATTAAAGTATTGTGAACAATGATGAAAACATTTCACCATTTTAGTAATTTTTATAACACTCCTCAAGAGTTCTAATTAATTTGTAGGTGAGGATTATTAGTTATCAAATAATTGTTTTAATCATATTAATTTTAGTGCTAATAATAATAAGTATCACAATTATCAGCATCGTATATTCAGCTATGCATTACCATAATATACATAGAATTGAAATCTGAGGGTTTCTTTGATCATTTAGAATGTGTGTAATTAGAATAGAATAGAATATGTCTTTATTCAGGGCAAGATTGAGACTAAAAAGTCTTCTCTTACATCTAACCCTTAAAGTAATTCAGCTTTTGTAAGTGGTTAGAGCTGTGGTAATAAAATTTGCCAAAAAATTTAAAATGTCATTTTCATTCTTTATCATTAGAGTATAGTCTGTCAGATTCAACTCTTATTAATAGATTGATTACCAATTGAAGTTGACAATTTCACCACATTTTTAACCACATATTCTCCAATTAGATTTATGATTATGCTACAAAGCACATAATAGGACAAGTTTATCATTAAGGTAAAAATGATGCACAGTGTTCAGTCATTATGTTCATGCATTTGCTCAAAAATAATGGCTTTATTATAGGAATCTAATCTCTACCCTTGACTAAACAGAAGTATTTAAGACTGATCATTCGATCATTGATAAAAAGTTGCTCTAATTTAGGAAATTTTCTATGTTAATCTTATTTTCCACTCTGTATCAGCAGAAAATGATTTTACATTATTGATTAGGATATGCTTCAACAGGAAAACTCATCGTAAGTTTGAGAGAAATTCCACTTGTAACTGAGGATTATGTCATTTTAACTGATGCATTTGTATAATTTCTGAATAGGGGTTATTAAAATATAGGAATCAATTCTGCTTTCATTGTTTCTTTCAAATATATTTTAAATTGTTCTTTTGGTTTCCTGAAATGGGATATTTCTACAAAAGGAAGAAATTATTGTAGACCCCCTAATAAGACATGCATGTTCAAAGTTCTCTCTATATCAGCTTCCTTTTAAATGACTATACATAAGCATTGCCTTGTAAACAAAACAATGCTCCATTCCTCTGTTACTCACCCAAAAATAAATGTTTTTATTTTTTTAATTAAACACAATATATCTCTAGTTTTTGTCCTATAAGTCATTGAATATTGTATTTGATAGTTCTCTGATTTTTTTTTCATTCTAAAAATTTCTTAAAAGAATTTAGAAATGAGATCCAAACAGACTTTATTATCTATTATCTTTATTGGATCTTTACATTCATTAGCGATCAGTTTCTTTTCAAGTAAACCTCTTATTAAGCAAAAGTTTGTTAGCCTTGCTTGCTAAATATGTATTTAATTGCTAATTTATGAAACACTCATTACTTTTTAGGGGGCTATAGATCAGTGAGAATCCCTTTCTCCCAATAATGCAAGAGATCCAATCAGTCAGAACAGAATTTTTAGTACAGCTTTAGTTCTTAATCTTTCTTAGTTATTCAATTGAAAACAATAACACGCCATCAAAATATATTTATTTAGTTTTATCGTTCATAATCTAATTTTATAAAGTATTTATTATTTGTGAATTCATTGCTCAAATACTACTACAGCTAGTTAGATGGTTTTGCATTGATGTCCCTCTGTAATTGAAAGCCTCTTAAAATGTAGTAACTTTCCAGGCTGGGTTAATTAAAGCATATATTTTCACCTCTAATTTCAATGTTATCCATTTTATTATTTATAAAAATAGATTCTTCTGTGCTTACGAACGCTTTGATTTTGAACAACCATGTTTTTCTTTAATTTGCCTAAAGATTTGGTTGTTAACTGCCAATCCCTTTCAGCAAGATCCATCCTCTCACTCTCTTACATACTTTGATATATGAGCTAACTCTTTCTTGTTTTAACATTGAAACATGAATATCCTTTCAAAAAATAGAGAAATCAAGGGATTTATTCTTCTCAAGAAATTCTTCAGTATGAACTACAGTTACATATTCATTGAAAAACTGCAAAAGAATATATACTAATCAGAAACCATAATGAAGGAATAAGGAAAACTTTGTAGTATCCGCAGGATGTTTATTACACTACCGGTAGTTAACTGTGCTAATATTTATCTTCTATTAATATTTATTTGAAAACTGGTTATAATCAAATTACGTAAGTTACAAAATTTTCAGTAAGCATGAAAGTTACAGTAGGGTAGAGGAATGAAGATCTAACCTGTCTACCAACATCTCAAAATTTATTATGGTTTTGTGGCATTATCTGAAGTGTTAAGATTCATCAATGAGCACATTGTTCTAATTACAGTTTTCTACCCGCATCCCAGGTTCAATTCCCAGTGGGGGCTCACATGCAAAATGAGCGCAACTATAAAAACTCTAGACAGATGTTCACCCTTCTGGAGTAGCAATTTATAATTATTTTTTAAAAAATGATATCATAGAAATACTTCAGAAGAAACACTCTTATGACAATATCATTTGAAACTTTCCTGTTGCAAATTTTAGATGAGCAACTTCATAATTTTTTGACTAATGCTAAACCCCAAACATGTATTCATGAGTTTTGTGGTCTGTGTGTAGTTTAAGATAAATTTTCCTTGCTGGAAGTGGTAGAAGTTACTCATTCTGTAAATAGCAATTCTTATGTCACATTTTAATATCAAGTGGTATGTATTCATTTGGGCTAATTAGGATTAGTCTGTAGTTTTGGCTCAAATTTTTTTTGGCTTCCTGCTTCCTGCAAGTCTCCCTCTATTCTTAGTTCTCAGCTCAGTCACCTCAGTTAATAAGCCCTAATTTCTATATGTATCAATAGCTTCAATTAGTGTATGATGACATCTAGGATAGTCCTGACTTAAGATGAAGATGTTAGTAGCTATGCTTCTCATACATTATCTTCACTCTCCCAATTAATATCATCACAGAGGTCTGTAATAAAAGATTTATTTGTGCAGTTTTTATCTGAAAGTATTTCAAAGACTGTTTTCTCAATATTTTTATTCATTTTCTTAATTCTCCATGTAAAAGACAATTTTGGAAACTGAAGTAGTCTACTTTTTTCTTCTCTGTGTTTTATATCAGCCCTTGTCTTTAATTTGATAATGGTCTATGCTCCTTTTGGTATATCTAGATGCTAGTATTTCTTTAAATACAAAAAGTAGTGTATAAGTAAAGTATAACTGACTTTTTATTTTATATGACCTCAGATTTAGCATTGGTTTAATTCTCATAGCTGTTTGTTATTTCTATCTGTGCTTAATCATAATATAATGGTACATAAGTAGCCAAGATCAGTGAGAATTTGATAGGGATCTGTATTCAAAGGTGCCTCTTTAATGACATTATATGTCCATAAGGTAGGAATATGCTAATTTAATCATTGAAAGTGTCTGCTGTAATGTAGTTAAAAGAAAACTTTACCTGCATTTAGAATTAGATTTGGTATTCACTTGAAAATAAAACTCCATATAGCTAGAATAAACATCCTTTTCTAAGCAAATTAGGAATAATAGCTTTTCATCGACTAATACACCTTCAGCAAAACAAGAGAATATCACAGAGGAAAATACAGATTTTACTGGGAAATGCTTCAGTTTTGTCATAAAAATCAGCGTTAATCCCGGCTTAGAAAGTGGCTTTGTACAAAAGAAGTAACTCTTTAAACTTAAAGTAACTCTGTTAAAAGAAGTATGGTTGCAGCAATCATAAGTGTTAGTTATGTGCATGCACTGTGATTTCTTTTGAAAACAAAAATTGCTTTCATATACACCATATGAAGAAAATCCTTTAATCCTAAGAATTAATTTTTCACTGTTGACTTATTTTATGATATGGCCACTTTTCTTAGTGAATATATTGAAGCCCATTATATACTGTAGAAGCAACATATTAATCTATCTTACTGTTATTCTGCATCATTATGTCTTAAACTCATGAACCATGTCCATTTTTATTTCGCTCCTTGGCTTTTCTAAAACTTTTTGTAGATCCCTTTCTAAGTCATCTTTCTTGTTGTGATAATCATATTATTTTACTGGGCTCAAGTGGATACATTAGCTTTTATTTTGGTGATAATTAAGATGATGAAAACAGCCTAAACTCTAGTATATGTCAAACATATTGAATAAGCATTCCTTTAATACTGCATCTTCTGTTTTTGAATATGCTAGTAAAATCCCTTCCTTCTCTACAACTTCATCTCTCCATAACATCTGCCACACCCATATGTTATTCTCTGTAATCTCACATTTAAGTAAACTCTGTTAGAGGTTTAAAAACACTCTGTAAGCCATATTTCAGCAACACTCGGTAAGCCATTTTCGGAACTTGCGCTAAGAGACAAACAGGAAGATCCGGATTACTGATTTCTGGGAAGTCCCAGTTCTTTTTTTACATTAAACTCTGTCTTTTTCTATTGTATTAATTGTATTTTCAAGTAAGTGAATAGGAGTAAGTTAATGAACATAACACAGATTTATACAAAAGGCTACATCCTAACATTATCACTCAGAAATGTTCCACATTTCAGGTTTCATTAGTCCCTCAAAATTTGATTGTCTCATTTTAGTTGTCCTTAAATATTCTGCTCCATCTATGAATTAATGTAAATTCTTCATTCGTTCTTTCTGCTTTTATTCATATTTTTCACGTCTGCTTCTCAAGCAGAGATAATCAATACTAATGACAAAGTATTGGTACATTAAAGCCAAAAACATTTATTGTAAGAGGTATTACAGCTTAGCTAGTTATTTCTCAAGGATATCACTGATATGTCAATCTATTTCATGATATATCTTCATTTAGTATTGTTGATTTATAATTGTGGAGTAAATTTCACTAAGGTGACCAGCAGCCATTGCTCTTGATAGCTCAAATTCATGCGTTGGTGAAATTGTATACACAAGCTTAAACACTTGTCCAAATGATTGAATTTCTCCTTAAATTAAGGCTGATTTGTCACATGAATGTAACATGGCATAAGAGGATACTCAGGAACAATTTTTCTTTAATAAGAAACTCCTGTATTCATTCAATACTTTATTAGGTTAATTCATGTGAAGCAAGTGGTGAATGATAAAGGATATTATTGTTTGTTTTGTCTTTTAATTTTTACTCTTCAGTGTTTCAGCATTTGCTTTATTTTAGTTTTGAATCCTATGAATTACTCATCTATCCCAAATTATATTTTTTGGCTATTTATTTTTTTTCTCTTGTTGACATAAAAATATCATTAAACATGTAGTGAGACTAAAAAGTTCTTTTCATGTAATATATTATCCTGGAATGAGATTAAATAGGAGCTCTTGATTAGACTCACAATTATTTGCCGTGAGGGAGTTAACATTTCTTTCTGAAAAATCTTTATGTATTATTCATTTTCTCATTTTGTCACAAGAAAGATATAAGCTGTGTGCCTCAGGAAACAGCTCAAAAGCATTACCTATAACCCTACCTCATTGCTGCATGCAGATTTTGGAATTATATTCAGAGTAGAAGCTATATGATCTCATCTTTTTAAATAAGCCTTCATTTTATTACTATACTCTTCTAATGCAAGGTAGATCTAAAACCTACCTGTAAATCTTGGCATTGTGCTATTTTAACTTCAGGTGAAATCTCAGGGAAATCATCACAACACTAAAGGAAAAGACGTAGTATAACCCACATGAACCTTGATTTGCCACTGGTTTTATCATAGTATGGAATAATCTGGTACAATCATTGTTACCTACCTTCAATGTAACTGGTCATTAATAAAGGTAGTAGGTTTTACAAGGTATTTTCTTCACTGTAATAATTTATAACATTCCACCAAATTTTGACTGAAATAGTCTTTTCTTGCAAATTCAATACAAAGGAACTGCTACTAATCTTTTGTTTTTTCTCATTCTTTCACTCAAGACTCTGAACCTCCCGGTTGAGAGGGGAGACTCAAGATCCTCTTCTGACTCCTCTTCTCGCGGTGGTGCAGGATGCAGACCCCCACCAACGCCAACGGGTCCCCCATCGGAAGCAATCCCCTCTCCCCATCCACACCACCACCACACCCACCGCATCCAGTACATGTCCCGGCTTCCTCCTTCAACGGATGGCACGGGTGGTGGCACCATCCCAGAAGTGGAGTCACAACGTAGATCCTGTGCACCAAGAGAAGCCGAGGGCAAGCATGGGGTGATCTCGCCTGGCGGAGTGGATGGCGAGCCCACGGAGAACTACTCCTACGTCCGGCTGACACCGGCTCACGAATACATCTATCCCACGGTGTTGACGGACGAGACAAAAAGGGCCCACTGGGAATCATCTTCAGATAGAAAAGCGATTTCCCCTGTGGGGATGGACACTATGTCGACGAGGCCTCCTCTGCCAGCCAAACCGGGTCGAAAAAGAGACAGGCACAAGGGGGGTGGTCGTGGGGCAGGTGGGGGAGGTAGAGCACGGTGCAGGCACTGCAACGAGGCATTCTCGTTAGGCGACAACCCAAGGGGGTGTTGCGAGTATGCCCCAGATCCAGTAAGGGCAGGTATCGACGCCGTGTCTTGCATCTCGTGTGCGCAGTGCATGCTGTACCACTGCATGGCAGATGCAGAAGGGGAATTTGCGCGTCACCCTTGCGAGTGCGGAAGCGGGGAGGGGCCAGGAGGGGGGGCAGCAGGAGGGGATGGGTGCGGCCGGCGTTGGCTGGGCCTAGCGCTCCTCTCCCTGCTGGTGCCTTGCCTATGGTGCTACCCCCCTTTGAGGGCTTGCCACAAGTGTGGGGTGGCCTGCGGGCTGTGCGGGGGTCGCCACCAGGCATCTCCCTCCTAGCCTCCCCTTCCTCCGTCCGCCCAAGCTCCCTGCCGCCTGCGAGCGTACCCGATCGGAAGGAGGCGCAAGGAGCCCAAAGAGGACGTGTGCCCAAATAATATTTATTTCTCGAACTGTGCCTGAATACAGTCTGCTCAGAACTCAGATTAGAGGTGATCTAATCCATCTTTTTTCTTCCCGAAGCTGGACTCGTGACGCACACCTTTTGGCGCGTCAACGCCAATTTTGTCCCTCTCCCCAGGAATTACCCTACTCCTTTTTTTTATGGTGCCATCTAGCATGGCATGTATATGTACATACATGTACATATATGTTGGTTTATATATGTATGTATATGTACGTGTGAGTATGACACCTATGTATACATATATATTGATACTTATATATTTGATCGGCTTGAAGATATATAAAAGTTTCCAAATTTTTTTCGGAGGAAAAGCCAAGAAGGTAGTTGTTGCAATAGATGCAGTTTCCATTTAAGCCCCTCGGAAACGTGCATCAGTTTGCAGCTCCCCTAGAGTCAGATGGCCGGCGGGGCCATTGCCTTATCAATCATTGTATGATTAAAAAAGTCTTAATGATTAGGTCTCTGGACCTCAGAGTTAACATAAATGTGCGCATAAAAGTTGCGCATTCAAAATGTACCATTCTATCTTGACTCAATTATGGCAGTTGCATTTTTTCCAAAGATCTTTTTTTTTTTCCTTCTTCCATTTTTTCTTTCTCCTTTGTTATCCCTCCAGCCGTTGAATAACCTTCCCGATTTTGAGAAGAGCTGCTCTTTTGTGAGTGAGAGAAATGACAGTTTGATTTTCCGTAGTTTTGTCAGGAGGGAAAAGAATTTGAAAGTTGAGAGATTTATATCGTCTTCTGTACCCAGTTCATATGCTGTTTTTTTTCATAGAAGTGTGACCTGACTTCCAAATGGCAAGAGAAGGACAGGTTTCTTAGAGAGAGAGAGTGTGTGTTGTTTGTGCATGAAGAATGAAGTGGTTTTTGAGAAAGAATAATTTGGCTGAGTCTTTTAGCCTGTGTGCTGCTAGACTCTTTGGATCGCATTGTGTATTTGCTATCAATGGCTTTTTTTAGTAATGTATCCAAGAAACAAATGAGTATGGGATGGAAGCTGGAATACGATTTTTAAAAAAATTAAAGAAATTCTGCTTTGAAACAGTAGAAGCTGCATTGCAAGCCTGAGAAAAATATTTTAAAAGAATTTGTGGGTCTTTTGGAGGTGTGTTGACTTTGTTTAATCTCTTTCTTTGATGGCTGACCTGTGTATGTTGTTATTTGTGTTCTTTGAATATGCTGGTACATAGCCAGTCTTTTCCAAAAACAATTCCTCTCACCATACGACTTTTTTGGGTTGACCTCTGCTGGCAATTCACATCCACCCATCACATTTTTCATAAGAGCGCTGTCGTTTCCCCAAGGCTCAGGAGGGAAACACCACCGCTCTTGCTTTTTTTATAAGAAGACCGCTAAAATATTAAACACTCAGACATACTTGTCGTGTCGTACAAGTTCCTTTTTAAATAGCTGGCTGAGGTGGGAAGCAGGAGTTGTTTTTGGCATAGGCTATGCTTTTGGCATGTCATTTTGGACGGAATAGATGTACATATTTGTGTTGTGAGAAAGCATTTGCTTCTGAGAGAAAAAAATGTCAGAAACAAAACATTTGTGATGATTAGTGGTGTTGTTTCATAAAAAAATTCATAGACTCGTTCCGATTCGAAGGATGCTACACAACCAGAACAATAATGATAGAAAGCTCGGTTTATTTTTAGCACTCAATTTCGTTTTCTACAACTTTATTTTTGTTACTTTGTGTAATTATCGCCAGTAGCTTCTTCCTGTCTCCCAAGTACGAATGGAAATTGCATCACAGGCATCAGTTTTCAACCCCTTCAAAGAGAAGTCACGGAAATAGTTTTTCACAATGCAAAGAGAAATCATCTTTTTTCCTTCAACCAAAGACAATTCCCTTCTCTTGTACCCTACCCTTCTCTCTCATGGCTTCCTCATCCGCCTTCATAATTAATCTGACACACTGTTCATCTCCTGTGATTGTTGAAAACTTTTATACAGAAAAAACAGTACCAGAAAAAAGAACAAAGAAACTAGTCTCGAGAATAAGGCCATACAAGAGAGAGAGAAAGTGTGTTCAAAAACTGAAAGTTTGTGTGCATGTGATATGGTAGCAAGTATGAGGGCATGCATGTGTTTTTTGTGTACATAAATGTGTGTGAATGTGAAGAATGTGTGAGAAATGAGCATCTTACTTGACAATCCCTTCCCAAACCCTACTTCTTTGCCATGAGGAAAGACTATCTCTCTCTCTCTCTCTACCTTTCTCTAATCTCTCTTACTCTCTTTCGCTCCTTTCCATCAAACTTCTGCACAGACCATATGTATAGCGGGCCAACTGGTGCCCCTATAAAACTGACTCCTTCCTCTTATCCCAAGCCTGAAGAATAAGCAACAGATCCTGAAACAAAACTGAAAAACTCACTCATCCAATATGAGCAATCTTGTAACAAGCCTCTCACAACTATGGGGGATGTTCTGAAAAAGGAAAAAGCGATGGGGAAACAATAGTTCTGCATTCTAATTTTCCATGAAATGAGCACACTATAAAAAAAGCTATATCTTTTCATGACAGAGCAGGTGAGAGAAATGTGGAATTTTTCATAGAGCATGGCACGTTGTTTGTCCCTTTCATTTGTTCTCTCTCGATTCCTTTCTTTACAAGGGCCAAGGATTGTGGGATGGGGTTGCATGGCGTGGGTGGGTGCATGGGAAGGGAAAGTATAAGGCGGTTTTAATCTTCATCATGATTAATGACACAGGTGGGAGTTGCATTAAAAGCGCCAGTCACTTTTAAAGAAAAAAGGAACCTTAAAATTGATTTGTTTCTTAGTGTAAAAAAAGATATAGAAATAAACTTTTTTACCATGTAAATTCTCAGATGTGTGCTAATGAATCAAATGTAGTCTATTTGTTATCCATTGCATTAAAAGAACAGGAATTGTTTAATTTTTATTTTCACAAGTAGTATTTTCTCTTTTTATTCCTAGTCCTACTTATTCTAAAAAAGAACGTTGTCCTCTTCCAATATTAGTGGTTACAAGAATTATATTGTTCAAATGTGATTTTCAAACAAAAGTATTACTGTTTTATCTGTTTATTCAGAATGTATGGAAACGATATTGTTACCCATTTTATGTTAACAAAAATGTGATAGTGTTGTACATTTTTAAACTCCTCACAAGCAACATAAAAATTTATATGAAAGATAGCTTGGATATTTTTATGTTCTTTCACCCCATGTCTTCCTTTAAATGGGAAAGTTATTTTTATAACTGAGGCCTGCAGTCGGAACAATGGTTCTAGTTTGGCAAAACCTAATTACCAGTAGGATTAACAGAGCAAACAGGAAACGAAAAAAGTCTTAAGTTGGAAGAAAAATTGAGTGGGCCTTGTCAGAATGGAAGGTCCATGCCCCAACTGAACAATGCCTTTTCTAAGGGAAGTGTTATTGATAATTTATTGCTATGAAGAGATTGTTATTATGTTACTTTATAAAGAAATTTATATGTTAGATAGATTTCATAAAACCTTTATCAAGAACATCATGTACATCATCTGTGACTGCAACAAAAAATTGGAAGTTAGGTTCCATCATTGGTATTAATGAGATGAACTCTGGGTATTTTATTTATACCCTAATAAATTAATTATGAATTTTCATTCAATAATTTATGTATAATTTGAGGTTTCTTAATTGTATCAATCCATGTAAATAGTTATTCATCTTGAAAACAATTTTCAAAGTTTAAAAATTAAAATTTTTGAATAAATAAATCTGTGATTAAATTT
>KZ308499.1:954476-979694 GCA_000376725.2 Ladona fulva
TGAAAATAGGAACAAAGTAAGGATAATGATGAAAGTAAGTGAATGCATGCTTCTTAGCAGTTATGAATATACTACAATTAAGTCAAAGTAACAGATGAAAACATGAGCCATACGTTAAGTGTTCTTTTCAGAGCTGTGTGTCCAAGGGGTGCACCACCCCTGGGCAGTGGCATCTAAAGGGTGGTAACGGAAGTGTACCTGGCCATTTTTATTATTATAACAACATTATTATATGCTTTCTTTATGATAGACACAACTTATCTAGGAAATATAATAGTGTGAAATTAAAGACTGGCAATCATTTAGAAGAAAGAATTGCAGATAAATCATGATGAGAAAGAATTATTTGTGCAGTGGATTTAATTGAAGAATTGATCAATAAAAGATTTTCTGGCGCCAAGAATAAATCCTCTTTTGGAGTTTTGGAGTAAATCTTTACTAGAGATTTGATCAGTGTTTCCTGATTTGCAAATAGCTTTGCACGCTTTATTGACACTTCTGAAGACTATTGCTGTTAAGATAATGATAATCTTTCATTTGGTATTTCTACTGATTGCATCATTTTTTGATTTTTTAGCTTCTGGTTGGCAATCTTCTTTCTTTCTTCTAATGTATCATCCATATCCCTTATTTTTTCCATTTGATATCAAGGTGACCTTTATGTATCAAAACAAATTGTCTGCATTCATTAGTATATCATTTTCATGATCCTTTGTTCATGATTTATAACTATCATTCTTTGATTTAAAAGAATTCATTTTTCATATGAAGTCATTCAAGGGTTTCACCTTTGGGTGGCCATATAATGCCTGGGCACAATGTTGCTATCTTTTGATTTTAACAAATTAGTCATATTACAGTCAGTATATATGCTTATAAGGTTCAATCATTATCCTCAAAATCATTACAGTAAAAATTAGATCATAAAATTAAATATGCTATTATGTAAAAGTTGTTGATTTTTCTGCTCTCATATATACATTTTCGTTACAAACCCTTCAATACCCAGTTTGAGAATTTCTTTAAAAATGAGCTTGTAGGTTGCAGGTACATTGATTTATCAAAAATTTTATATCTTCCTATTTTTAGTTATACATATTGGTGTTACATATTGAGTTCATGCAAGCTATCACCAGTTGGTGGTGATGTTCTAATCCATATAAGCTTCTATATAATGTCATGTTAATTTGATTGAAATTAGATGATTGTTATCATGCTTATTTGAATATTCTTGCCAAATTCTCCTTTGATGCTTAGCAGTTTAAAAGTTTATCTTTTTCCTTGATACTTATAAAAATTATAGGCTATGATGTATGAGAATTTTTTTCCAGCTCAACCTTGCTAAATCTAGTTTATATAGTGAATGATGATAAAAATGTTTTGACTTCAAACGTGTGATGATACTACTTAAATTGTAATGTATATTTTAAGAGTTAACCAATCATCTCAAAATCTTGTGCATTTTTTTAATTTGATGATTAACTGCTACTTATCTTGCTATGAAATTAATAATATTTCTTTTATCATATGATGACCATAATAATGGTTACAGAATTTTGGTTGGCATTAAGAGGTATTTGGCTATAACTTATAAGATGCAAAAATCATAGTCGTTATTTTCATAGCAAGTGTATTATTTTGAATAATAGAAATCATGGTAAAAGTAAGATATTATCAAATGCAATGAAAACATGTAGTATGGAAGGCAATAAACTAGTACATTNAATGTGTGCCTAAATAGTGAAATTTTAAATCAGTTTTCTGTGAAATTTCTTTTACTCTTTAAAACAAAATATAGTCATTCGTGTAAATTCAGAGTGGTAGAGAATGTATCAAAATACTTATCTACTGTTACTTGTCTCAAAATAATATCTAATTTCCATATGTGCATATACATACTGCTGAAATTATCTGCAATTTTTTTTGAAATTAAGAGTAAATTTGAGCTATATTGTTAGTGTGCTTGATTTTCATTTGGAAATCATTAGTCTGAATGTAAGATAAGAGTACACCTTAAATTATTTCTTAGGGAAAACCAGGAATCCTGATTTTCTCTGCAATGTTTTTGAAAATGAGGGAAGTATTCTGTCATTAAGAACAGACTTTCTTCCATTGGATGGTCAGGATCATACCACAGTTGAAAATATCTTACACTCCTGCTGCCATGCTAAGTATGATTACCTTGGAAATTTGTATTTTAATTCCAAAAGGCTGGGAAATGGCATGGTTAGAATACATTTCGGTAGTCATTGCTATAATTACAAATTCCCAAGTAAATATTACCAGAAGAAAATCAGGGAAACATTTCATTCACCTCTAAATAGTGCCATCCTAAACCTTAATTCTAATCTTTGAAAATATTTTCCAGATTGCAACAGAAAAAATCTGTTTCCATACAGAGTTTGGTTATTTATTTTGAAGTATTCTGGTAACCTTTCTTCACTTCATTATTGCAAGAATGTTCCAGAGGAAAGTATAGTCTTCCATGAGAAGATTAAATTCGTTATATCACAGTTGGACATGAGATAGGCTCTTGATCAATTTTCAGTTCTTAGATGTGTAAGTCCCATTCTAATAAGAGAAAATATGTGATACATTTTGAGGATTTCATATATCTGAAACTGCTTTCATTTCATATACCTGAAGCAGTTTAATCAAATAACATGCTTCACATAGCTTTAAATAGTATCTTCTAGCAATAAGCTCTAGTTGGAATGAATTCATGCAATAGAATTACTTCTAATTGGTTATTTTTGTAATTAAAATATCAACATTTAACTTTTTAAAACTCAAATAAATATTAACCCAGCCTTTTTAAGTATTAAGAATGTTCTTAAGTAGCACATGCCAGTTATATTAAAATTATGACTAAGTTTACTGAGCTTGCAATTTCTCTTCTGTAATTTTTGTAATTAATCTTTCCAGCTCCAAAAACTTCAGTACCCATGCATAATCGTTTCCCAAAAGAGAGCAAAGAAAACATTCCAATGGAATTTGCCAATGAAACAGATATCCTGGCTAGAAAGAAACTTTAATAAAACTACCATTTGTGGAAGACCATGAGGAAGTACAGCCTCAGCATAAAATAGCTATTTGATGTTAAGTAGAAACAAGGGCAATTATTATACAGCAATAATAAGAATGGACAAAGTTTAACAAGTAAATGAATATTAATTATCATAAAACGAAGATACTCAAAAAATAGAGCAAGGGAGATGTGAAGTCAAAGAACTTCAGCAAAGTGGGATTTCTGTTAGAAAAACCACTAATTTGTCTTGAAAGCTGGGATATGAATAAATATTTCATCATAATTGATATCTTGAGAGATCTTTAGTTTAATTACAAGAACTTGGTTGTAATAGCTAAAGATGAAGAGGTTGGAAGTGAGGGAAAATATCAAGATAAAACTGACCAATAAATAAAAACATGAGCGTTTCCTTCCAACAGAAGATGCAAAAAGAATTCTAATGAAAGAAAGGTGATAATAAATTGGCTACTCTGACATTTAGTGGAGTTTAGAAAGAATAAAGTAAGTGAAAACCCACTTTAAATCTTCACAGATTTCCCTTGATAACAATAATCATGTTAGGAATGCACACCTCATTCATATTAAGCATAGTTGTTCATCACTTCTGTTTCAGCTACCATCGATCAATAAATTTATTCTTGTCATCCATTAGTTTTGTTAAAATAGTAGTTTTCATAACCTTCTACGTCTAAGCAGTAAGTTAAAATGTATGGAACCAATGTTAAAGATAAAAATCTTAAGCAGTAATTTAAGAGAAAAAGCCAGGACTAGCTTTGAACTTACAAACATATATACTGTGCACATTCCACTTCCTATATGCATGTGATAATATTACACTGTCACCATATCACAGATTTGAAGAGAGACTGCTCAGCTGTGAAACTTGGGAGTCTACACTTGAAAAAGTACTTCACTTACACTTCACTTGAAAGATGAGAATTAGAGTCTTACCACATGAGAATTACCTTATTCCATTTTTGTTTCATTCCCTATTCATTTGTTTGCTACTCAAAAATTATATGAAAAGCATTAAAGAAATCCATAAAAAATTTATTATCACAGCTGTTCTCGTTTTTGCTAAGTCTTTTCCTTTTTTTAATAATCAAATAATTTCTTTTACAGTGGTTGAGCCTCAAGTTTAAGGATTCAAATTGTTCAATAAAAATCTAAACCAAATTGTCTGTTCTTCTGCTGAAGTGGAAGGCATTCATCAGAATCTTGACCAAGTTAGATTTAATACTTAGTGAATGCTATATTATGGTATTGATTTGAAAAAGATTCACATAATACTCTGATAAACATGAATTTATTTTTAGGATATTACTTTAGCTGCTACTTTGGAAAGATGTTTAAAACATAAATAGGAGGATAGACAAGATGATGAAAAATATATCCCGCGAGAAAATCTAAACATTTTTGGCAGTACATACATATATGACAAGCTTTTCTTTTCCTTATTAAAAATGGGAATAAATAGGATTCAATGACCAAAGCTCATAAAAGAATATTGAATGAGACAGGGAAAACAGGAATTTCATTTAAATTTTTATCAGCGTCAAACTTTCCAAGTTAGCATTAATATATTGAATCTCAGATCGGACTGGAGACTTGTAGGGATAAGATAGCACCAAACTCTACCTTCCAGAAATTTTCTTTCTGTTGAAATGTAACTAAAATAGCATGAGAACAAGAACATTCAGAGGTAAAAGATGATAGAGAGATGAAATAATAAATTTTGGAATGGAAATGAACTTGAGAAAGATTGAAGTTACAACATTCAACAAGGAAAAAAATCAAACAGAGAAAAGGTGGAATCGTCTTCCTAGTTCCCCTAATCAGGTAGCATCCTTTCTTAAGATGGAAGATAAACAACAAATTATAGACAAATAACAGCTAAAGAAGTTTTCATCAGGTGAGGATAGCTGATTAACTCCACCTGTGTTAGTGACTAGAGTGGGTAGAGTAGCGCAGGAGCCAACATTGTTGGTCTCAAGTCCAAATAAAGGAGGAGGGCTGGGCAATAGGCTAACTATCCATTCCCACACAATAAAACCTGGTTCAGAAAACTGAACAGAAGCCTCAGAGTTATGAATTGAATTTTTGGAAATGACTCAAATGATGAAACACTAGGATTATGACTTAGGAGGAGAGTAGTAACAGGCAGAAAAGTATGGAGGCAGAAGTTAAAGGAGACCAAATCCCAAATTTGGGAAATAATGAGATAGAGAGAAGAGAGCTGATGATTTTAGATAGTGAGAATGACCAGAGAAATCTTTTTCAAAAATCAGTAAAGAGTAATAGTTTCTACTCTGTCTAATAGCATTAAAATTGTGTGTTTCACAGACAAGGCAAAAACAATTGAATATGCTGGAAGAGAAAACACATTTGTATATACAACAAAATGGAATGTGTGAAATTGCATGGAGGTCTTTTTGAAGTAAGAAAGGCTAGCAAGCATAGGAAAGTATAGAGTACTGTGAATAAAATTATTTCTTCTTATTTTCCAAAGGAAATGCATGAAAGTTATGTTTCTAAGTTGTTGATTGATATATATTCTTTCAGGAGGCTGAAATCTATTTGAACTGAGCTCAAAGTTACCGTATTTATCAGAGCATAACACACACAATAATTTTAGGAGGGAACTTTTGGTAGCAATATTAAATTCAATATAAAAGGATCAAAAATTGGAATTTCTTTGAGAAAACTCAATATGCAAATTTATTATTACTTATAGCATTTATAGAGCTTTTAAAAAGTGTATTTAATTTAAAGAACTGGAAGAACATCCAGAAAGATAAGTAAAATAAATAAACTCATAATTTTTTAATCAAGTTTAGATAAAAATGTACTATATGAATATAGCCTGCAGGAAAACAATTGTGTTATACAACAATAAATAGAGTAACTAAATATATAACCTTAAATGAAAACTATTGTTACAGAGTGGCTAATATACTACCTTCTTTCATTTATGAGCTGGGTAAATAATACTTGTAAGTCTCAAAGATTCCCTCCACAGCATTTAAGAAAAAAATCACAATCATTGCCAACTAAGTATCTACCATACTGCTATGGAATTTTTTGTGATTCTGCCATGTATTCATCATTACACTACCAAAAATGAGAAAAATTTCTCTGAAACCAAGAAGTAGATATGCTGAAAATTTGGATTTGCAATGCAATATATTCAGTAAGAATTGCTATCAAATATGAATAATGTTACTTGGAAATGCATACATTTACAGGACATAACTGTTGAGCTGTCTATTCTTGGCATTTGTAAAATATTCTAAAAACTTCAATCACATTAAGTTTTTATTTGCTGAAGCTTGCAACTTTTCAAAATTATTTTCTTTATATATTTCCTCTAAGGGTCATGAAGTTTTCACTTCAGCAGAATCTTTTTAAATTCAAACCTCCACCAAAGATGATGATGGTTTTTCTTCAGTCAACCTGAGCTAAAAATGAAAGGTAAAGATCATCATGGCCAAAACTTTTGAGTTTCTTATTTCCATAGTTGAATGAAAAAAAATGTTCACATTTTCATGTTATCAAGGCCAGACAAGTGAGATGCAACATATAATTTATTTGGTAATGAGTGAATATTTTATGGTTTACAGGAATATCTGTATTTTTAAATTCTCAGTGAATTGCTCTCATGTTTTCATCTGTGTTACTTTTGGTGACATTGCTGTCACCAACATTTCATTGACATGTTTCGTCATCTTTCTCTGGAAGTGATGTCTTATCTTTGTACGTTTAATTGTTTTTATAAATGAAATTTCTTTTCTGTAAAAGAAGATCAAACAGAAAAGACAATTCAATAAAACCAACCATTCCTCTCCCTCTAGTTGTCATTGTTTCCAGTATAAGATAAGCTATTTTCTGAGCTCTATAACATTTACAAAAACGGCCATTTGTTGAAATTCCTAATGTAAATATAGAAATACAGTTGCTCATTAGAAGTAAAAATTTTTGATGAATAGAAAGAAAATAAACAGTTTGTTATAAGGAGAGTTGGTCTTGCTCAATGTGTTGCTTAACCCTTTCTCCTCAGGAGCGTACCTGTAGAAAAGCTTATTAGCTTTTCATGGTGTTGGAGAGCAGTGAAAGCTATGTTCTTACCCAATTCATTGACTAAAGCTTTTACTCTGGGGTGCACTGTAAAAGAGGCATGTTATCTATCCCACCATGAGGTTTCTGCATCTATGAGCATCATGATGTTCCTCAAACTTGATTTTGTTATCGTCGAGGATAAAAACTAAAAAGGTCCTGATTTAAAATATTTTTTAATATATTAAAAACATCCACTCTTTGTTAAAATAACTCTTTTTCCTTTAGATCCAATTTTTTAAACCTAACATGATACATCCCTGAAATAGTGTTCGCAGAATTTGATTCAGCTAAAATTTCAGATTCAAGACCGACCAGATATTTTTATAAGTGAACTCCATAGCTTGTTCTGAATGTTGATCATATTATGTGTCCCAAAGCCTAGTCCAAGCTGAGTAAATGACTCTAACTTGCAGCTTGGGTCCAAGCTCATTCCCATTTCTGAGTCTTCAATTTGGGGTACTTGTACCTCAAGGGAAATTCAGTGACTTTGTTTTTGGTATGCAGATAATTTTGGGGTATTGATAGCAATCATGACATAACTGGTAAGTAACATCAGTGATAAATCTCTTTATTATTTACAAATATGCTCATCTACACAACAAATGTTTGCTCAAATTTGCTTCTTTAGAAGTCTAGTTTTTAATTTCTTGAGTTAATTTCCTTCAACTGACATTCTTTGACTACAAAATTAACTGATGACTTTTTCTTACAGAACCCAGAATGAAGAGGATTGCCTTGGATCATAAGGACTACTTATCAGCAAAATAAATTCACATAATCCCCAAAATATTTACAACTAAATATCACATACAGAAAGTAACTTGGAACAAGTTATATGAGCTTCATGGGTGCAGTATCACATGCTAAAAAGCACAGAAAAATGTCTCAGACATGACTTTGTGGAATTCTTTGATTATGATAAAATGAGAAATGCTAAGGATTAGGGAAAGGAGGCATTCCCATAACAGTGTGGAAGAGATATGGCAATGGTAGTTCAGTGGTTAGAATACCTTGAAAGTGGGAGACCTGGGTTTGAGTCCTAGCCATGTCACTATTTTTCACACCTGTTATTCCTTAGAAATGCTAATGTAAATTTCACATAAACTTTAATGTATGACTGGTATTGTTGCCATGCAACATCACATTGAGGTATTTTCCTTATATACATAGGGAGTTTGTTGTAATATACATAGGGAGTTTGTTGTAAATGATAGGGTCCTTTCAAACTAATAGAACATAAGTAGTCATTAATATGGACATCTGTTCGAGTCCAGGAGTGATGATTATGATAAGATGAGATGACGTTTCAGTTGAACAAATGTGGCACTGTCTCCATTAGAAGAGAAATTGTTAAGTAAGAAGGAATTTCTAGGCTATGCAACACAAAGCTCTCAGGAGAGAGATTAATTGTAGGAATCAGTAGCTGGGCAGTGCCAATCCTCATGTATGTCAATCCAGTGGTAAAATGTCCCAAAAGTGACTTATTTGTTAGACAAGATAGACAGGAAGACAAGAACTCTGTTGACAATGTTTACATTTCATCATCAATATTCATCTGTCAAGAGGTTACATTTACTGCACTAGGAAGGCAGAAGAGAACTTTTGAGTATCAAAAAGGTGTGTAAAATCCAGGTTTCTAATATGAAAGAGAAACTGAGAATTTATTCCAACAAACTTATGAAGATTGGGGGAGAAGCTATTATGGATATACACCACAGGAATCCCAAACAGGAAGGAAACAATATAGAACAAAGTATTCAGGAAGATAAACAAGATTGGAAAAGTAAGAGTCTGCGTGGAAAGCTCCCAAGTCTACTAGATGAGCTACAAATTGATAGAAGAATGCTGTTATAATGGGTAAGAAAGCAATACTTTTATCCTGAAATGTAAGACTTCCCAATTCAGGACAGATTGTAAAAACTTTCAACTACCAAAAAAAATCTGGAATATGGATTTCCAAGATAAATGTCAAAAATGTGGCAAAACTGAAGAATCCATTGAATATGTAATGACTGAATGTGTGAATCTAGTTGATATAGCAGATTTGAGAAGACACAATCAGGTTGCGAAGCGAAGGTTGCGATTGCGAAGAAATCCATCAATTGCTGGATATGAAATATAAACTTTTTGATGATGGTATCATACTATTTTACAAATATCATCCTCTTCTGTCTTAGAGAGGAACAACATCGTCCTCTATTAGGATAGACCTGTGTTGACCACCATAAACTATAAATTATAACAGACCAGACATCTTACTAATTGATTATGCCAACAAATATGCAATAATTATTGACATAGTATCTTTGTACCATAACATCGGAAGAATCAAGATGGAAATAAAAAAAAGAGAAGTTAGCAGACATCTTAGTTATTCCTTTGGCATCATAACAAATACAGAGGTACTAAAGGTTGGTTGGGCAGGAGAAGGTTTTAATTGAATTAATTAAACATCGACAGAGGAAATGGTTGGATTAAATAATGAGGAGAAAGGGATTGTTAAAGAATGTAACTAAGGGTAGAATACAAGGGGAAAAGCGTAGGAAAATACAAAGACAAAAGTTATTAAGTGTTATAAACACTGTGTACATACATAAGTGTAGAACACTTATGTGTGTATTATTAACATAGCACCCAAAGCAGTCCTACTTGTCCCACATTGTGAATAAGTTTCTCCCTCCCTATGTTGACAGAGCCTAGTTTATTCCGTCTATTAGTGAATTTTTTCCAGTGGTAACACTGAGATAGCTCAACAACAAAAATAATAATAATAATGATAGTTTTATTAATCAAAGGGANGGAAGTGTACCTGGCCATTTTTATTATTATAACAACATTATTATATGCTTTCTTTATGATAGACACAACTTATCTAGGAAATATAATAGTGTGAAATTAAAGACTGGCAATCATTTAGAAGAAAGAATTGCAGATAAATCATGATGAGAAAGAATTATTTGTGTTGTGTTAAGTGTTCTTTTCAGAGCTGTGTGTCCAAGGGGTGCACCACCCCTGGGCAGTGGCATCTAAAGGGTGGTAACGGAAGTGTACCTGGCCATTTTTATTATTATAACAACATTATTATATGCTTTCTTTATGATAGACACAACTTATCTAGGAAATATAATAGTGTGAAATTAAAGACTGGCAATCATTTAGAAGAAAGAATTGCAGATAAATCATGATGAGAAAGAATTATTTGTGTTGTGTTAAGTGTTCTTTTCAGAGCTGTGTGTCCAAGGGGTGCACCACCCCTGGGCAGTGGCATCTAAAGGGTGGTAACGGAAGTGTACCTGGCCATTTTTATTATTATAACAACATTATTATATGCTTTCTTTATGATAGACACAACTTATCTAGGAAATATAATAGTGTGAAATTAAAGACTGGCAATCATTTAGAAGAAAGAATTGCAGATAAATCATGATGAGAAAGAATTATTTGTGTTGTGTTAAGTGTTCTTTTCAGAGCTGTGTGTCCAAGGGGTGCACCACCCCTGGGCAGTGGCATCTAAAGGGTGGTAACGGAAGTGTACCTGGCCATTTTTATTATTATAACAACATTATTATATGCTTTCTTTATGATAGACACAACTTATCTAGGAAATATAATAGTGTGAAATTAAAGACTGGCAATCATTTAGAAGAAAGAATTGCAGATAAATCATGATGAGAAAGAATTATTTGTGTTGTGTTAAGTGTTCTTTTCAGAGCTGTGTGTCCAAGGGGTGCACCACCCCTGGGCAGTGGCATCTAAAGGGTGGTAACGGAAGTGTACCTGGCCATTTTTATTATTATAACAACATTATTATATGCTTTCTTTATGATAGACACAACTTATCTAGGAAATATAATAGTGTGAAATTAAAGACTGGCAATCATTTAGAAGAAAGAATTGCAGATAAATCATGATGAGAAAGAATTATTTGTGTTGTGTTAAGTGTTCTTTTCAGAGCTGTGTGTCCAAGGGGTGCACCACCCCTGGGCAGTGGCATCTAAAGGGTGGTAACGGAAGTGTACCTGGCCATTTTTATTATTATAACAACATTATTATATGCTTTCTTTATGATAGACACAACTTATCTAGGAAATATAATAGTGTGAAATTAAAGACTGGCAATCATTTAGAAGAAAGAATTGCAGATAAATCATGATGAGAAAGAATTATTTGTGTTGTGTTAAGTGTTCTTTTCAGAGCTGTGTGTCCAAGGGGTGCACCACCCCTGGGCAGTGGCATCTAAAGGGTGGTAACGGAAGTGTACCTGGCCATTTTTATTATTATAACAACATTATTATATGCTTTCTTTATGATAGACACAACTTATCTAGGAAATATAATAGTGTGAAATTAAAGACTGGCAATCATTTAGAAGAAAGAATTGCAGATAAATCATGATGAGAAAGAATTATTTGTGTTGTGTTAAGTGTTCTTTTCAGAGCTGTGTGTCCAAGGGGTGCACCACCCCTGGGCAGTGGCATCTAAAGGGTGGTAACGGAAGTGTACCTGGCCATTTTTATTATTATAACAACATTATTATATGCTTTCTTTATGATAGACACAACTTATCTAGGAAATATAATAGTGTGAAATTAAAGACTGGCAATCATTTAGAAGAAAGAATTGCAGATAAATCATGATGAGAAAGAATTATTTGTGTTGTGTTAAGTGTTCTTTTCAGAGCTGTGTGTCCAAGGGGTGCACCACCCCTGGGCAGTGGCATCTAAAGGGTGGTAACGGAAGTGTACCTGGCCATTTTTATTATTATAACAACATTATTATATGCTTTCTTTATGATAGACACAACTTATCTAGGAAATATAATAGTGTGAAATTAAAGACTGGCAATCATTTAGAAGAAAGAATTGCAGATAAATCATGATGAGAAAGAATTATTTGTGTTGTGTTAAGTGTTCTTTTCAGAGCTGTGTGTCCAAGGGGTGCACCACCCCTGGGCAGTGGCATCTAAAGGGTGGTAACGGAAGTGTACCTGGCCATTTTTATTATTATAACAACATTATTATATGCTTTCTTTATGATAGACACAACTTATCTAGGAAATATAATAGTGTGAAATTAAAGACTGGCAATCATTTAGAAGAAAGAATTGCAGATAAATCATGATGAGAAAGAATTATTTGTGTTGTGTTAAGTGTTCTTTTCAGAGCTGTGTGTCCAAGGGGTGCACCACCCCTGGGCAGTGGCATCTAAAGGGTGGTAACGGAAGTGTACCTGGCCATTTTTATTATTATAACAACATTATTATATGCTTTCTTTATGATAGACACAACTTATCTAGGAAATATAATAGTGTGAAATTAAAGACTGGCAATCATTTAGAAGAAAGAATTGCAGATAAATCATGATGAGAAAGAATTATTTGTGTTGTGTTAAGTGTTCTTTTCAGAGCTGTGTGTCCAAGGGGTGCACCACCCCTGGGCAGTGGCATCTAAAGGGTGGTAACGGAAGTGTACCTGGCCATTTTTATTATTATAACAACATTATTATATGCTTTCTTTATGATAGACACAACTTATCTAGGAAATATAATAGTGTGAAATTAAAGACTGGCAATCATTTAGAAGAAAGAATTGCAGATAAATCATGATGAGAAAGAATTATTTGTGTTGTGTTAAGTGTTCTTTTCAGAGCTGTGTGTCCAAGGGGTGCACCACCCCTGGGCAGTGGCATCTAAAGGGTGGTAACGGAAGTGTACCTGGCCATTTTTATTATTATAACAACATTATTATATGCTTTCTTTATGATAGACACAACTTATCTAGGAAATATAATAGTGTGAAATTAAAGACTGGCAATCATTTAGAAGAAAGAATTGCAGATAAATCATGATGAGAAAGAATTATTTGTGTTGTGTTAAGTGTTCTTTTCAGAGCTGTGTGTCCAAGGGGTGCACCACCCCTGGGCAGTGGCATCTAAAGGGTGGTAACGGAAGTGTACCTGGCCATTTTTATTATTATAACAACATTATTATATGCTTTCTTTATGATAGACACAACTTATCTAGGAAATATAATAGTGTGAAATTAAAGACTGGCAATCATTTAGAAGAAAGAATTGCAGATAAATCATGATGAGAAAGAATTATTTGTGCAGTGGATTTAATTGAAGAATTGATCAATAAAAGATTTTCTGGCACCAAGAATAAATCCTATTTTGGAGTTTTGGAGTAAATCTTTACTAGAGATTTGATCAGTGTTTCCTGATTTGAAATTAGCTTTGTGTGCTTTATTGACACTTCTGAAGACTATTGCTGCTAAGATAATGATAATCTTTCATTTGGTATTTCTACTGATTGCATCATTTTTTGATTTTTTAGCTTCTGGTTGGCAATCTTCTTTCTTTCTTCTAATCTATCATCCATATCCCTTATTTTTTCCATTTGATATCAAGGTGACCTTTATGTATCAAAACAAATTGTCTGCATTCATTAGTATATAATTTTCATGATCCTTTGTTCACGATTTATAACTATCATTCTTTGATTTAAAAGAATTAATTTTTCATATGAAGTCATTCAAGGGCTCCATCTTTGGGTGGCCATATAATGCCTGGGCACAATGTTGCTAAAATTTGCTATAAAGTTGTTGATTTTTCTGCTCACATATATACATTTTCGTTACAAACCCTTCAATACCCAGTTTGAGAATTTCTTTAAAAATGAGCTTGTAGGTTGCAGGTGCATTGATTTATCAAAAATTTTACATCTTCCTATTTTTAGTTATACATATTGGTGTTACATATTGAGTTCATGCAAGCTATCACCAGTTGGTGGTGATGTTCTAATCCATATAAGCTTCTATATAATGTCATGTTAATTTGATTGAAATTAGATGATTGTTATCATGCTTATTTGAATATTCTTGCCAAATTCTCCTTTGATGCTTAGCAGTTTAAAAGTTTATCTTTTTCCTTGATACTTATAAAAATTATAGGCTATGATGTATGAGAATTTTTTTCCAGCTCAACCTTGCTAAATCTAGTTTATATAGTGAATGATGATAAAAATGTTTTGACTTCAAACGTGTGATGATACTACTTAAATTGTAATGTATATTTTAAGAGTTAACCAATCATCTCAAAATCTTGTGCATTTTTTTAATTTGATGATTAACTGCTACTTATCTTGCTATGAAATTAATAATATTTCTTTTATCATATGATGACCATAATAATGGTTACAGAATTTTGGTTGGCATTAAGAGGTATTTGGCTATAACTTATAAGATGCAAAAATCATAGTCGTTATTTTCATAGCAAGTGTATTATTTTGAATAATAGAAATCATGGTAAAAGTAAGATATTATCAAATGCAATGAAAACATGTAGTATGGAAGGCAATAAACTAGTACATTATTTAACGTCGAGAGATTCCTATATAGCAAAGAGAGCTTGTAAGTTCCGTGATTGCTGAGGAAAGATGTTGACTTTTTGATACAATGAACCATTTTTATTCTATTATTAAGTTACAAATTACAGAAACTGAAAGTTTACTTGAAGCTATTATTCGAAATATCCCTCCATCCGCAAACTCAGAGGCTCATTAGATATTAAAAACTAAGCATCACGAGATATGCATTTCTAAGAAAAAAATATCGATTTCAAAATTCATTATTTGTTTCCAATAATTGAAGTAAATAGAATATTAAAGTTTTGAAGTACATATTCTTTTCATAAACGAGGAGGTTCACAGAACGCTTGGAAGATGACGCTACTGAAGAGCAGGAGCCGGTTTCAGGGCAACGCGGCAACATATACTCGAAACATTCCAAAGAGGAAGGAGTAGTGCGTCAGGTGGCTCGTCCGAAACGTTCGTCAGCGTTGGTGAAGTTAAGAGGCTAAACGTAATGGCAGTTTCAAAAGGAAATACCGGGTGACAGTAACGCAGATGTAAACATTTCCTTGTGTTGACATAAACACATTGTCAGACAACGTTGTTACGGGACAATAGTAATACTAAATATCTTTGCCCGAATGTCATGCTGTCATTCGTGTTTTTGCAGTAGTTTTTACGAGACATAGTCGTGTTCTTGTGCGGCTTTGAAGAAATCTTCTGAGTGCTGCAATCGAGGAAACAACGATGGGGGATTTGAATGATCCATTAGTGGTAACGAGCGAAGGGAAGGAAAAGCATCAACTGATGGAGTTAATAAATGAGGTAAGAAGTTTTAAAATCTTTATTTCTCGTTAGTATTTTGGTGTGTTTGGTCGACGAAATCTAGAATCCTAGGTTTTGAATGTTTCTGTTGTTATAGTTCGCGTTTGGAAAGCATGGGTCACTATTTTTATCTCGAGGAGTGTGTTACATTTGAATTTCTGCAATTGTGCGTCTAGGCGTTTTCTGCCTGATTATTTCTTCATTATATTGGCCTGTGAGGTAAATTTTGACATTAATATTACGATTATATAATTCCAAAAATAACAGAGCTGTTGTGTGTGTCTTATCGTTGCTCATTCACCCACCTGTATCGGAAACCTTGATAGTCTTACAACTTTTTAGAAAGAAATCATGCGTTGCCTAAGGTATTTTCGTCTTTGCCGAGACGCGATCAAGGTTTATGCTCATTGCGAAATTTTCGGCGAAGGCTAGAAGAGTTAAGTAATGTTATTTCCTTGTGGTCTAGGTTGTTAACAATCCATCTCGATCTGTTTATTCAAAAACGAACATATAATGTCAAAATGACAGTTGATTGCACACGTGATCGTATTGTGTGCCAAGTTTATTGCATTCTAGCCCACATCGAGCGAGCGTTGACACAGTATTTTCAGATATCTTGCAGCTATCATTATTTATGGTCTGTTGTTTGGATATAACGCTGCGCGATTTGGAGTGTTTCCCTTGCCCGCTGGGAAGCCCCCAGAGCTTGCTCATCGCAGCAACTGCGAGGGAGAAGTTGAGGTCATTTCGGGGCGCGAGTAAAAGTTAACCGAAGGAAAACGTGTCGGACTCCTTTTATTCCTATTGTGAGATTTTTCGCCACAGGATTGTCCAATTGTTTGCAGAATTTTAGTGCATATACCCATGGCAGACTTTTATACAGCAAGAGGATCGTTTGAACATAATCTCGGATTTTACTGTTATGTTTTGAATTCTGTTTTCATAACCGATACAGATAGAATTTGTTTTTGTTGCCAACATGTTGTCATGAGGACCTCGATGTAAACAAAATATTCAGTTATCTCCAGGAAGATTATACCTGTATATATAAGAAGTTGTGTGAATGTTTACATTTAAACTTAAGAGGATAGGAACTAATTTGTGTGCAGTGTAATCTTTCATTTCTGTGGTAGAGCAAACTTATGATAATATCAGCAAGATTTTACCCATACAATTCGGTAATTTATGACGATTGGTTGCCGCAAAAAGTTATTGATTTGGCATTTCAAAATCTTAAAGAATGTCCGTTTATTTATTGTCATCGCATGTATAGGGAAACAAGACGCGATTTTCTTCTCTAACTGAGATGACTCATTCCGTTTTGTTCAGTTTTTAGTCTTGAATACCAACAAATTTTGCTCCAAATGATTAGCCGATTCCTCGGTTACTTAATGCACATTTAAGGCAGAAAATTACGAGCACAAGGGCTTCAAGGAACCGGAAACTTCTTAAAACTTCTCTGACATTGCCGAGAATTTTACCTCAAGTTCCTTGGGGGCATAATTTGCATAAACCGTCCGATGCGAACCTGCGCTCTGGTTTTTGCCGTAGCGGAAAGTTTTTCATTTATGGTTTTGGGATAACCTTTAAAGCGAACGGGACCTGCGAGCGGTAAATTGTCCTTCGGGAAGGGAAAGATTCTCTCTCCTCCAACGTCTGAGCGTTTCTCAATATATGGACCTTGAATAACTTTTAGGCCAACGAGCATCACTGCGGAGAGCGCTACGAAAGATCTTACGGACGTGATTTACCATGAAATCTCCTCAGTCAAATGGCCATCATTGCCACCTAGATATTTCATTTGTCTCGGGAGAAAAGTTACCGTAGATGTTTGTTAATAATTGTTTGGATTTCAGTTGATTTCCGTGGAATCTGTCAACTGAAATATTTTCTCCGTTTTGCTCTTATGTAAATAAAAAGTCATCTAACAAGGGGAGTACCACCTCTGTGGTAAACGGATTCGCGCGAGACTTTCGGAATAAAAAAAATAGACACGTGTCCGACCGTTGACACAACTAGGCATTATTTAACGCAAAATTTGCAACTGAAAATCCGAGTTAGGCAACCAAGCCACACACGCGCATCGCCATGAAGGCCGCGAAACTTTCCTTGTAGAAAAGTAATTTCTCCCATTTTTTTTACAAATAACATACTTTTCGCAATTAAAGTTTATCTCCCTACCTTTTATCTCCAGATATTATTAACCTTTCCCGTCAACGTTTGTTCAAATAGATATTAGGTCGGATCTACAGCATGTATTATATTGATTATTACATATAGGATTAGAATTCTTAGCCTAGACCACAAGTGTCACTGACTTCGCCCCTTTATCTTGTACGAGCTCCAGCGGGAAATCCCAGGAATAGTGAGATATCCGTCCTAGGCATTATAAGTTCGATCCCAGAATGTCCAATATTAGCGATTTTTCCAGTAAGAATGCAATTTGCGGATTTTTGGAAATTTATTTCGAATACTTCCCGGGGTGGATGGGATTTACCACAGAAGTGGTACTCCCCCTTATGAGTTGTCAAAATTGGTCATTAAAATTGTGTGCAACATTAATGAATTCACTTACTAAATTCATTCAGATATTTTTCTGCGACCTGTAATATTGTTTTCATGTTTGTTGTCAGTTTGCATCTGAAAATCTTTGCATCTGGTTCTGAAAAGGTGGATATTGTACTCTGATCTATGTTGTGTTTCGGTGATCTATTTGTAAATACAAAAAATGTAGGTGAGATGTTACTTAACATATTCGAGAGAGCGAGAACGGATTGTTATTATTGTACTGTTCTCTTATTCCTGTTAGTATTAGAAATGCCAATCTGGTAGCTTATCAGTGGGTTTGGTGTTTTCACATCTCCTGCCATACGCCACATGGCGGCTTTCGGGGTACTAATGTAAATGTGTCTGCGTTGCTGGTGTGCAATGTGTCATTTTCTCGTGGGCGATTGGAATAAACAAGTCACCTGAGGCGGTAAAACAGCAGAGCAGGTGGCAACCCTGAATTTTTGTTTCCTTCTTGCATACAAATAAATATGAAAGATTGGATATTTGGGTGTATTTCCCGGTATTCCGATCAAAAGATAACTTCCACGAGTATAGATTACTTAAAAAATAAAGTTTGGGGGATATCGAGGAATGATTTAGTGATGCCAATTGTTCGCGATTGAATTATTCTATGTAGATATGAGATTCAGGGGTCCTCGCCACGTCCGAGGAAAAGCCGTCCTAATCTACATGTACGAGATGTCCCATGGGAGATGATGGCCTCGTGCCACGGTGGTCAGGAGGGAACCTCGGCCGCTATTTATTCAGCGAGGACTCTCTTAACTTTTTGTCCGCTGAGTCACGTTAAAGGTTCGACCTCTTCCTTAGCGATGATGCTGCTCACTTCATTGGAATGCTCTCCTCCCTCCATCTCCAGCCGTTTCTCAGGCTCTCTGAGCGACCTGTTAAATACCTTCACTGAAAGGAAGAGGTGTTCTCAGATATTGCCCAACCCATGCGGGGCCTTTGTCCTCAACGTGAAATTTGTTACTCGGGTTGCTCTTTCTTCGATATTTATGTATGCTGTGCCACGTTATTTCCTCGTGATTCATTTCGACACTCCCGTGGATAATTAGTTCAGAAAGCATCCTTAAAAGATGCAAGGAATAAATTTCACATTATGGGGATGTCTCGTAAATGGACTGTGGAATATATTCTGAATGTCGCTCCGTCAGCGAAAGGTGTGGAGTCTGAATTCTAGCTCATCTGAATGAAATTCAGCTATATTTTACCAGTAATAATGTTCAAGTAGTTTATTTCAATGGATGGTATAGTTTATTCCGTTTATCACGATAGAAATTAATTCTTTGAATGACGAAGCAGTTAAATTAGAGTGACAGAAGTTCTATCTGTAAATAAATCATCTTCAGCTGTCTCTCTGGATCTTTGAGAAGATCTAATTAATAATGGATTTGATTCTAATTAACATCAAGTTCAATAACAGTCGTATTTATAGGGCCAAATTAAATTCCGTTTCAAACATTGCTTCTAAGTATTAAATAATCGGTAGTTAAAGTTTCTTCGATTTCGTCAGTATTGTTTTAATATATCAACACTTTATAATAATGAGTGTGACATTTATAAATAATCATTATGGATATTGTGTCAATAAATTTCTTTCGTCACTCGGTGTACATTGATATTTTTCTTTGTCACTTCTAAAGCAGTTATGAAATTATAGTGTCGGTTGCATTCCAACATGTTATTTTGACAAATCCCGTTTGGGAGATGGTTCATTGAGAATAAGAATTTTCCTCTTATTTATATTTTTTCCAATTAATTTATTGTCATTTTGATTTCTTAAAAAGTGCACACGTTTTATTTGGTAAATTTAAATATCGCCTTAGTACACGCAATCTGGAAATCGCTTTCAGAAAATGTTACTTTTCTTTTTGTAGACAGTGAAGAGATCATACTATCTAATGTGTGTATGTACACGTGTATACCTACAAGTGGATTTTGACGGAAGCTTTTCTTTTCGGTATAAAGTAGCGTATATCCCCATTTATAAGACGCACCTTGATTTTGGGACCCGAAAGTTGGAATTGATCGCCGGCTTTCACCCTTGCTTTCGTTCGCCGCGACCATTGTAATGCACCCAGTTTTCAGACCCGAAAATTTCAAAGAAAAGGTGCGTCTTATACATGGGGAAATACGGTAATACGTCAGTAACATTGATATTCTTAAATCTTTAAATTCGTATATTTCCTCGCTGGAAATCGTTAGTGCCGTGAGGCCATGGGAATTAGGATTTCCAAATAAAGGTTTAAATTAATGGACCTCCGAAATGCAACAGTGGTGGGTTGCAAGGTGTATTAGTGTACATGAAAATAGAATTTTTCTCACGATCCCAGACGAAAGCCTGCGGGGAAGCTCTTCGGTGGTCAGAGGATGAATTGTTATGGTTGCCCGAGAATGGTAGGCATTTCGTAGGAATAATTAGGAGGGTCAGGTGCGTGGGAAAGATGTATTGGGATCTAATTGGGGGATGTGGGTGGCTAGAGCGGGGCGGGGGCAGGCTTAAATTGGAGCTTGTAAACCGGTCGAGCGTAATTCTAACTCGAGATGGATGAAGGGTTTCTTGCTGCTTGAGTCTTCCTTTAATACAGGTTGGATGTAGACATGCTGCTTCTTCCTGATAAAGGTTTTGTTTTATTTTTACTGTTGATATGATAATATTTATTGATCACGTAGACTAGTCGGGAGAGATTTCAAACCTGTGAGGTGATTTTAATAGCTGTAGTTAATTTTGTTATGCTCGGAAGCAATGGGCCATATACAGTAAAACCCGCTTACGAAGCAATTCCGCATAATACGCGGTTTGTCTAGGTAGCGGTGCCTTTCTCCTAAAGCAAATGGTAAAAACACCTTGGTAGCTGAAGGAGAGGGTTGGAAACTCAAACCAACCTTTGGGCTGAAATGATTGCTTTCTGATATATGTATTTAAATACATGTATATATGGTATTTCTCATTCTCCGTTCTTATGCGGTAATGGATAAAAAGTTCTCACAATAGAAAAACCTCGTTTTCTTCTTTTGATGTTAATTGATCTTTGCGATAGACCTGAAATTGATTTATTGAAGTATATGGGTGTGTATGGGGAAGGAAACGTAGTCATGTCTGTTGCTGTACGTCCCTGCGATTGGATTAAAGGAATACTCTGGCGTGAGATTTTGAATCCAAAGCATTTTGCAGGTTTCCTGTGTGCTCATGGAATTCTCCCTATTATTCCAGAAATAAGCGAAATATCATTAGGGATTTTTTTCTATCATGGTTTCTTTGTTCACAAATCCGACCGCTCAGAATCCTTTCTTTGGCCAATTTTCTTTCTAACATTCGAATGAGTTATTTTTAAATTATGGTTCTTAGATTTGGGTCTCCTATTTGATATCCAACCTCTGTTCCGAATTGATGAGATGTTTTACGTCTTGAAATATGATCAACCCAAATATGGGGAGGTTGTTTTCCAAGTCATCCGATTCCCTGTCAGTCACTATTTCCGTTGTTTCCTAAACTCCGCTCGTATTTTTTATTGGTATAAGTCTAGCAATTCTTCCCCTCACAAAATTTTGGTCCCCCCGCCGGTTCTGATGATTGTTCCGTTACTACTGAGAGAACTCTCCTCCAGTCAGATGTATCTTGAGCGTACTTGCATATGCTTGGTCGAATTTTTGCTGTGAAATTTATCTAAACCTGTGAAGATAATTTTATCCAGTAGGAAGTAGTTAAACTCGAATCGAGTAAGCACCTTTCCACAGTGAAAATGTCGGTATTTGTATGGCTGTAGCTTATAAACTTTATGAAATATGCGGAGAAACGTATGAGCGAGAGTTAATTGAACTCTTCACAATTTTCCAATGTAAGTGGTTTCCCTTTACATGACTTGTTAGGAATGAATGATCGTCATGAAAGAATGCTCTGGGTATTGAATGTATTACGTACAAAGATTTCGCGGTCGTATTTTCAATGAAAACAATTCATCGCCATCATTTATCTTCCACCTTACGTCATGTTCATGTACCCTAGCATTCCTCACTTCACGTCCTGACTTTTATTCCATTGTATTTCATCTAGCGCTTTTTATCATCCCACACATTTTTACTCTGTTTTCCCCTCCATCTTTTCCCCCACATCCTATCTTCAGTTACTTTCTTTCGCAACATTCATAGGAATCGCAAAATTCCCATAAAGTAGACGCAGTCTGCAGAACACGTTTTGGTTTGCCGCCCCTCGATGCTCATTCGGTACTAAATCGCTACTCAAGACGATGTTCGGTTCGCGAAGAACCATTACACGTTCTCATCCGTGTTACATCAGAATAGCTCGAAGCCATTAACATTTTTATCCATTCTGATTCCTTGAATAATGAAGCGACGCTCTGCTTCCCTCCGCGTCATATTTTCTCGTCCACTTCAAATGCAAATAGGTCCCGACTGGCCTTTGAATCTTCAAATTGCTGCATGTGAGGGCGGCGAGGAGATTCTGGTTTTATTACGTGTATAATTGGCGAGAAGTGAAGGGAATGCTTATGAGTCCGGTGTAAAGGCTCGCGTACCGAATCAATTTAACGAAGTACGAGAAGGATGTACCTGTTGGATTTTTCAGTCTTCAGTGCTAAATTGTCGAGCAGTATGCCTGACCTTCAACCAGGTCTCTGCGACCCTATTGGTAACTCTTTCCTATACGTTTTATACGATTTTCTATAGTACAGCTTGTCAGCCGATGATTACAAAAGCAAATATTGGTTGCCTCATTAACTTAGAAAAAAGACTAGTTAATTTTAGTACCATCTCAAGAAAGGAAGGAGAGTAATAATTTCCGTTATTATCGTTCATAAAATACTGTCAACGTTATCTGCGGCCCGCGAATTGTTTGTGTGCTGATGTAACTCGTTGAAAGCAAAAGCTTGGACTTCCTTGTTTATATGAAGATTTTACATGTAGTTTGAGGCTAGCAGTAAATAAATGACGAGTTTAATAAAAAAGTTTTTTATTTTATTCACTGTGTGACCTGATGATGGCAATGTAACGCCGAAACCGGTAGTCAATAACAGTTTTTGTGTGGAAAAGTATATCTTTATATATATCTTTCCTTTATTATGGATTTCCACANGAGGTTCACAGAACGCTTGGAAGATGACGCTACTGATGGAATTAAAATAAATTTCAATACTTTCAATTCTGTTATATTCTAGTCATTACCAATTTATATTCATTGCTTCCTTCTTTTGTTATTGCTGCATGGTACTGTAATGGTAACCATGATTTCATCATATGCCTTATCCAAGAAAGTTGTTACTTTTTTCTTAGAATTAGGTTTGTCCTCTAGATCACTAGCAAGCTCATATTCCTTTTTGAAGGAAATTTCTTTACTTTTTAGTGCTGTACTTCAGGTATTTATTGGTCAATTTGTATTTATATTAAACTGTTTTCTCTTTGATACTTTTGTAATCGCTTTGCAGCTTTGAACTCACATTTATTATGAAAATAGTCATAACAAACTGAGGCTTTGGTCTTTGTATGAACCCTCTTTGGATATGTTCTGATATTTTGTGCAAGAAAATGTGGTTCTTATACTTGGATATAACCTCTAGAAAGGTTCTTAAAACTAGGAGGGAAAGCGTGATATCTTATATAAAGTGGCTCTTAACCAGTGATGCATGCACCTTTGTGTAAAGAGAATGAGCTCTGAGATGTTATGATTAAAAAATTACTCACTTTATTTTTTATTATTAAGAATTACTCCCTACAAAGTTACAGTGACAAACAAGTTAACAATTATTTGCAGTAAGATTTAGGAGTTTATTTCAGTAGTTCTATTATACTCCATAATTTCCCAGTCCAATTTTCACTCTCTATAGCTAATAAAAACTATATTCTTGCGAGAGGGTGTGAGAATATATTTTGAAGATTCAGGGAATGCAAGCAGCAGAAAAGTTCAAGAACCACTTTTTATAATATAAACACAAAAGTGTCAATAAACATTGACTTCAACACTGTAATTAAAAGAAAGAGTTGGAAGAAGCCAACAAAGCAATAAAACTGTACATTTTGAACTCATAATTTAATTATTCTGTAGAAATAACCAAAAAAGATCTATCCTTTTCTTGAGAACTTGTAGATCTGGAAAAAAGTTTATCTGAAAGTGGTTTTCTCCATTGCCATATTGAAAATAATAATAATGNTCGAATACTTCCCGGGGTGGATGGGATTTACCACAGAAGTGGTACTCCCCCTTATGAGTTGTCAAAATTGGTCATTAAAATTGTGTGCAACATTAATGAATTCACTTACTAAATTCATTCAGATATTTTTCTGCGACCTGTAATAGTTTGATTCACATATATATCATGAAGCAAGATATTTGATGCCTTAAAAATTATTGAAGAACTAAATGTAAAAAATTTGATACTTTTGCAGTTTTTAAGGAAGTCATGTACATAAACAGAGAAAAAGAAAATGGTACCCTGAAAGAGTCCTTTGCTTGTGTAAAGGGAAGCTTCTGCCTTAAACTATGTATGTGGGGCAATTTGGACTGTAGAGCTCAAACGAAAAATCCTTGAAAATGAATAGATTACAGAATCACAGGATTGAATCACAAGATATCACAGGATTTCTGAAGATAAATTCAATATACAAGAGCAATGTAATTAGAAAAATTAGAAATTTCTTTTGCTTAGCAGATTTGGGAAGACACAATCAGGTTGCGAAGCTAGTACATCAATTGCTGGATATGAAATATAAACTTTTTGATGATGGTATCATACCATTTTACAAATATCATCCTCATCTGTCTTAGAGAGGAACAACGTCATCCTCTATTGGGATAGACCTGTGTTGACCACTATAAATTATAACAGACCAGACATCTTACTAATTGATTATGCTAACAAATATGCAATAATTATTGACATAGTATCTTTGTACCATAACATCGGAAGAATCAAGATGGAAATAAAAAAAAGAGAAGTTAGCAGACATCTTAGTTATTCCTTTGGCATCATAACAAATACAGAGGTACTAAAGGTTGGTTGGGCAGGAGAAGGTTTTAATTGGATTAATTAAACATCGACAGAGGAAATGGTTGGATTAAATAATGAGGAGAAAGGGATTGCTAAAGAATGTAACTAAGGGTAGAATACAAGGGGAAAAGCGTAGGAAAATACAAAGACAAAAGTTATTAAGTGTTATAAACACTGTGTACATACATAAGTGTAGAACACTTATGTGTGTATTATTAACATAGCACAAAAAGCAGTCCTACTTGTCCCACATTGTGAATAAGTTTCTCCCTCCCTATGTTGACAGAGCCTAGTTTATTCCGTCTATTAGTGAATTTTTTCCAGTGGTA